>NC_069409.1:72357979-72395479 GCF_026875155.1 Cherax quadricarinatus
AATTGGTCCAGGGACTGGACTCCAAAGTTTTGATAGCTGAGCAAGTTACAGTGGTAATGAACTCACAATTTACAAAGGTAATGAACTCACAATTTACAAAGGTAATGAACTCACAATTTACAAAGGTAATGAACTCCAGGTAAGTCTGGTCACAATCATGACAAGTTACAAAGGTATTTACAGATTACAGAGGTACGTAATGGGTCCAGGGACTGGGCCCCCAAAGTTTTGATAGAGAGAGAGAGAGAGAGAGAGAGAGAGAGAGAGAGAGAGAGAGAGAGAGAGAGAGAGAGAGAGAGAGAGAGAGAGAGAGAGAGAGAGAGAGAGAGAGCAAACAAAGTAAGTGGTATTAGAAACGATAATCAAACAAGAAAGGAAGCACAAACATGCAAAAAGAAGATGGGTTAAAAAACAGAAATCAAAATAAACAAGCATTCACGAAAGTAAACAAGCAAGGAGGAGAGAAGCAAGAAAACAGGGATGGGGGAAGGAGGGGAGAAGATACAGTGAGGGGAACGTAAAGTGGTGGTGAGGAGAAATCAAGCAGGAAGGCAAGCAGCAGAAGGCAAGCAGCAGGAAGGCAAACAGCAGAAGGCAAGCAGCAGGAAGGCAAGCAGCAGGAAGGCAAGCAGCAGGAAGGCAAGCAGCAGGAAGGCAAGCAGCATGGAGGCAAGCAGCATGGAGGCAAGCAGCAGGAAGGCAAGCAGCAGGAAGGCAAGCAGCATGGAGGCAAGCAGCAGGGAGGCAAGCAGCAGGAAGGCAAGCAGCAGAGGAAGGCAAGCGCAGGACAGGAGAGGCAAGCAGCAGGAGGCAAGCAGCAGAGCAAGCAGCATGGAGGCAAGCAGCAGAAGGCAAGCAGCAGAAGGCAAGCAGCAGGAAGGCAAGCAGCAGGAAGGCAAGCAGCAGGAAGGCAAGCAGCAGAAGGCAAGCAGCAGGAAGGCAAGCAGCAGGAAGGCAAGCAGCATGGAGGCAAGCAGCATGGAGGCAAGCAGCAGAAGGCAAGCAGCAGGAAGGCAAGCAGCAGGAAGGCAAGCAGCAGGAAGGCAAGCAGCAGGAAGGCAAGCAGCAGGAAGGCAAGCAGCAGGAAGGCAAGCAGCAGGAAGGCAAGCAGCAGGAAGGCAAGCAGCAGGAAGGCAAGCAGCATGGAGGCAAGCAGCATGGAGGCAAGCAGCAGGAAGGGAAGCAGCAGAAGGCAAGCAGCATGGAGGCAAGCAGCAGAAGGCAAGCAGCAGAAGGCAAGCAGCAGGAAGGCAAGCAGCAGGAAGGCAAGCAGCAGGAAGGCAAGCAGCAGGAAGGCAAGCAGCAGGAAGGCAAGCAGCAGGGAGGCAAGCAGCAGGAAGGCAAGCAGCAGGAAGGCAAGCAGCAGGGAGGCAAGCAGCAGGAAGGCAAGCAGCAGGGAGGCAAGCAGCAGGAAGGCAAGCAGCAGGAAGGCAAGCAGCATGGAGGCAAGCAGCAGGAAGGCAAGCAGCAGGAAGGCAAGCCAGCAGGAAGGGCAAGCAGCAGGAAGGCAAGCCAGCATGGAGGCAAGCAGCAGGAAGGCAAGCAGCATGGAGGCAAGCAGCAGGAAGGCAAGCAGCAGGAAGGCAAGCAGCAGGAAGGCAAGCAGCATGGAGGCAAGCAGCAGGAAGGCAAGCAGCATGGAGGCAAGCAGCAGGAAGGCAAGCAGCATGGAGGCAAGCAGCAGGAAGGCAAGCAGCAGGAAGGCAAGCAGCAGGAAGGCAAGCAGCAGGAAGGCAAGCAGCAGGAAGGCAAGCAGCAGGAGCAAGCAGCAGAAGGCAAGCAGCAGGAAGGCAAGCAGCAGGAAGGCAAGCAGCAGGAAGGCACAGCAGAGGCAAACAGCAGGAGGCAAGCAGCAGGAGGCAAGCAGCAGGAAGGCAAGCAGCAGGAAGGCAAGCAGCAGAAGGCAGAAGGAGGCAAGCAGCAGGGAAGGCAAGCAGCAGGAAGGCAAGCAGCAGGAAGGCAAGCAGCAGGGAGGCAAGCAGCAGGGAGGCAAGCAGCAGGAAGGCAAGCAGCAGGAAGGCAAGCAGCAGGGAGGCAAGCAGCAGGAAGGCAAGCAGCAGGAAGGCAAAGCAGAAGGCAACAGCAGGAAGGCAAGCAGGGAAGGCAAGAGCAGGAGGCAAGGAAGCAAGCAGCAGGAAGGCAAGCAGCAGGAAGGCAAGCAGCAGGAAGGCAAGCAGCAGGGAGGCAATCAGCAGGGAGGCAACCAGCAGGGAGGCAAGCAGGAGGAAGGCAAGCAGCAGGAAGGCAAGCAGCAGGAAGGCAAGCAGCAGAGGAAGGCACAAGAAGCAGGAAGGCAAGCAGCAGGAAGGCAAGCAGCATGGAGGCAAGCAGCAGGGAGGCAAGCAGCAGGAAGGCAAGCAGCAGGAAGGCAAGCAGCAGGAAGGCAAGCAGCAGGAAGGCAAGCAGCAGGAAGGCAAGCAGCAGGGAGGCAATCAGCAGGGAGGCAACCAGCAGGGAGGCAAGCAGGAGGAAGGCAAGCAGCAGGAAGGCAAGCAGCAGGAAGGCAAGCAGCAAGGAGGCCAAGAGCAGGAAGGCAAGCAGCAGGAAGGCAAGCAGCATGGAGGCAAGCAGCAGGGAGGCAAGCAGCAGGGAGGCAAGCAGCAGGAAGGCAAGCAGCAGGAAGGCAAGCAGCAGGAAGGCAAGCAGCAGGGAGGCAACAGCAAGGTGAAGCACAGCAGGGAGGCAAACAGCAGGAAGGCAAGCAGCAGGAAGGCAAGCAGCAGGAAGGCAAGCAGCAGGGAGGCACACTAGCAGTTAGAGATAGCAATCAGACATTCACACAAAACAGGGGGGACAAGAAAGCAAGCAAGAAGGAAAGTAACTGAGAGAGCAAGAAGGCAAGCAAGCAAGCAAGCAGACAGCTAAGACCTCGGCTGTGTGGGGAGGATAGGAATGTTAAGCAAGACAATGTTCCAATTTTGATAAAAGGCGGTATTTTACCTCAGCCTGGAGGATGAGGAAGAGGAGGAAGAAGAGGAGGTGGAGGAGAAGGTGAAGGAGGTGGAGGAGGAGGCTGATCTCTTACTGATATACAACCTTACACAGTCTACTCACAGGGGCGGATCTACTGTGAAACTAATGAAGCTTAAGCTTGAGGGCCCCTAATCCCGGAGGGGCCCCAGAAGCCACTTTAGTCCATATTGCTTAAAACTTTTGGGTCTAATGTATGAGAAGGGGTCGCGAATAGGCCCCCCATGACAGTTGAAGCTTCAGGGGGCCCAAAAATGTAGGTCCGCCACTGTCTGACTCACACCAACCCCACTGTGTCTGACTCACAACAGCCCCACTGAGGCTGACTCACTAACAAACGACTCTGTTGACTCTGCTGGTGACTCGACTCACTCCACAACCATACTAACACACTTTCCCCCTCACTGACTCTGCGCTGACTCGCTATAATACTTCCTGATCTATCAATTCCTCTGACTCAGGAACTAGACTGACTCCCTGTGCCTCTTGTGACTCGTGAATTTCACAGATTGACTCACCAGCTAAAATATGCCACGTGAAATATGATGTATCAGATAAAAGTCATAATTTAGTTTTTAACTCGATTTGTAAGTACCAGTAAAAAAAATGCTTAAAAAATATATTCCAGACTTTTTCATGATTATTTTAAAAAAAGTGAAAGTTGTGTTAATCCTGGATTAGTGAAATTTAGATTTGCTAACCCAGGAAGGTTAACCCGGGAGTGGGGAGGGGGTTAACCCAGTGTGGCTTAGTGTCACTGGAATCTAAGTCTTTCTTAAGAGACGACCAGTTCCAGTTAATTTACGGTAATTAAGTCTATGTACTGCTAGGTGTTAGGAGACTGACACGTACCTACTTACTGCTAGGTGAACAAAGACAGCAGGTGTTAGGAGATTGACACACACGTACTTAGTGCTAGGTAAACAAAGACAGCAGGTGTTAGGAGACTAACACATACCTACTTACTGCTAGGTAAACAAAGACAGCAGGTGTTAGGAGACTAACACATACCTACTTACTGCTAGGTGAACAAAGACAGCAGGTGTTAGGAGACTAACACATACCTACTTACTGCTAGGTGAACAAAGACAGCAGGTGTTAGGAGACTAACACATACCTACTTACTGCTAGGTATACAAAGACAGCATACCTACTTACTGCTAGGTATACAAAGACAGCATACCTACTTACATACCTACTTACTGCTAGGTAAACAAAGATAGCAGGTGTTAGAATAACACATACCTACTTACTGCTAGGTGAACAAAGATAGCAGGTGTTAGAAGACTAACACCTGCTGGCGAACAGACAACAAGTGTAGGAGACCCATACTCTGATACATACTTACAGGTAGGTAAACAAACAGGATTTAGAGGGGGTGGGGGAGAAACTGATACCTACTTCCTGCTAAGTAAAGAGAGACAACAGGTATTAAAACACTAACACTCCGATACTTACTTCCTGCTAGGTAAAGAGATAGGTTCCTCCCCCCATATAGTAGTATGTCACTGATGTCAGCTAGACCTGTACACCTTGTACATATACTTATAGAAACACTTATTACATATACGTAAAGACTTGCGCAGCAAACGGTGCAGTTGTGCCATATTTGTGGCCTAAAAAGCATAAAAGGCACAATACTGGATCTGGAACAATACACACATAACCCGTACATAGGCGAGAGGAGCTTACGACGACGTATCGGTCCGAGTTGCATTATTTAGAAGTCACAGTAACACACGAAGGTGTGTGGGAGTCAGTGTGTGTGTTAGTGTGTCTTTGTAAATGGTCCAAGTCGGGCCGAAACGTCGTCGTAAGCTCCTTTCGCCTATGTGTGGGTTGTTTGTGTATATCTGTGGCAAATCCTGTTATTCCAAAACATTGATGCACAACGGAAATAAAGAGAGAGAAAGAGAGAGAGTATGAGACTGAAAGAGAGAGAGCTGAGTGAAAGTGACATTTCAGATGTCTTCAAAAGATTTTTTTCGCGAGTACATTACTTATTTTTGTTTGCAATCTTTTTTGCCCAGTCTTAAATTTTATCGAAGAGAAACAGCGCTCGATTTTGTTAGTGACGAATGTCTGATTGGCAGCTCCGTGGAAGGGAGTCTGATTGGCAGCTCCGTGGCAGGGCGTCTGATTGGCAGCTCCGTGGCAAAGAGTCTGATTGGCAGCTCCGTGGCAGAGAGTCTGATTGGCAGCTCCGTGGCAGAGAGTCTGATTGGCAGCTCCGTGGCAGGGAGTCTGATACCAGTATCTGACCCTGCCTAGCATGGCTTTTCCGAGCAAGGTCCTGCCTAGCATGGCTTTCCCTAGCAAGGTCCTGCCTAGCATGGCTTTCCCTAGCAAGGTCCTGCCTAGCATGACTTTTCCTAGCAAGGTCCTGCCTAGCATGGCTTTCCCTAGCAAGGTCCTGCCTAACATGGCTTTCCCTAGCAAGGTCCTGCCTAGCATGGCTTTCCCTAGCAAGGTCCTGCCTAGCATGGCTTTCCCTAGCAAGGTCCTGCCTAGCATGGCTTTCCCTAGCAAGGTCCTGCCTAGCATGTCTTTCCCTAGCAAGGTCCTGCCTAAAATGAGCCAGTAGGCTTACTGCAGTGCTCCTCCATTCTTATGTTATACTTATGTCTGTAAAGAAAGCGTTCACAATTGAGTGAACACCATTATACACACACACAATGACCACCTTGAGTTCCAAGTTTACCAGAACTCGGGTATATACCTTGCTATTAGAAACCGACAAATTGGTTTAAACACGTGAGCAAACACTAGGACATATCTCAGCTTATATATATACCGTCTTTGTTAATCTCTGTATGTTAGAAGTGATCAAGGTCCTAGGACTGGAACGTTTTCTAATTCGTATATTCTAGTGGTTTCTGACATGTCTTTCTAAACCAGAACTCTCTCTTTGATTATCCACCGGGAAGCGTTAAACCATTAGGTGGGTCATGTGGCTCGTGGGGGGAATGGAAGGTAATTACTTTTGATCCTAGTAAATTCCTTGCGTCAGTCAACGTTCACCGGCATCAAGATACCTTCCTGGAAGGAACTTTCCCGTGTTGGAACGTTACCAAGAAAGTTTTGGAACTGGAAGAAATGATGGAACTTCTCTTCTTTTTTTTCCACGTTAAGTGAAGACAACGAAGTGGAAAAACTTCGCCAGATTAGAAAACAAAGAATTTGTCACTTTTGTTGGTTTATGTTGCTGACTTTCCTGGACACGCATCTGGTCGTGGTTGTGGGGATTACCTTCCCCACGCAGACCAGGTCTGAGACTAGGTCTGAGACCAGGCCTGAGATCAGGTCTAAGACCAGGTCTGAGACCAGGTATGAGATCAGGTCTGAGACCAGGTCTGAGACCAAGTCTGAGATCAGGTCTGAGACCAGGTACGAGATCAGGTCTGAGACCAGGTATGAGATCAGGTCTGAGATCAGGTCTGAGACCAGGTCTGAGACCAGGTCTGAGATCAGGTCTGAGACCAGGTCTGAGATCATGTCTGAGACCAGGTCTGAGATCAGGTCTGAGATCAGGTCCGAGACCAATGTTGTGTGGGGGGGTTCGAAATGTGGACTGGGTAATGAACACTCACAAAGGATGTTAAGTACGTATATTAGATGGAATATGTGGGAACGCCTCGCCTGACCTGCCGTCTGTCCCAACGTCTCTACCTGAACTGTCTCACGAGTGCCTAGAGGGTGAGCGGCATAGAAATCATGCTAGGTCAGCTGTAACAGTGAATAACAGTCAGTGATTCACACAGGAGCAGAGAATCAGTAACCGTCATGAGCCATTAATACTGACACTACCGGCAACTGGTACTGGTACTACTGAGAGCTCGGCGACGCTAACATATGGCGTCCCGACATACAGCTAATACAAACTAGAGGCGACAGGCGTACAGCTAAATGTATGTAGAATTCCTAACATTTATCACAGGTCATCTTGCGTATTGGAGAGAGAAAGATTTACCAGTATCTTACCTGACTGTTCAGTGGGAGTCTTGGTAGTGCTCAAGAGTTCATGATCCGAAGCATTACCTCCCTTTTCCTTGGATCAAAACTTATTACCTCTTATTCAACAAGCGTTGTATAATACCCACTTTTTTTTTTTTTGTACACGGATCAATTTTAGAGGCCAAGAGCTGGTATCCAACTCCGGTTCCTTTCAGAGCCCAGCTCTAGGGTACAGTACCACCCCTCCCCCGGGATGCCACCCATTAGTAAGGTTAAGTTAGGTTAGGTAAGGTTTGTCAGGAAACAGGACAAGTGTTTACTGACGGGTCATATAATGACCTGCAGCTGGAGCTTTTGGTCATGTGACCGAGGCCTTCCGCTGTCCTGCCGACCCACTACTAACACCCAGGTACTTGCTTACTGCTAGGTGAGCAGTGGCAACAGGTTTAGGGAAACATGCCGGTTATCGAACCACGGGCCCTTAGTATGTGAGTAGAGGGCGCTACCAACCCCAGCCACACGCTTCCTTGCGAATACAATAATTCTGTTCTTGATTCTGTCAACCCGCTGATTTCACAGTGAAAGTTGACTGTATTTCACGTAAACCCGTGCGCGGATCATTCAACGTAAGGAGTGGTGGTGGAGGATCGATCCTCCGTCCGCTAACTGCGGCGGAGCCACTGCCCAGCCAGGATGATGCAGGTGAAGCTGAGGACAGCAGCAGCAGTCAGTGAGGGCAGAGAATGGCGTCTCTGACACACTGCCTGGCACGCTGAGCGAGCTCTCCTGGTTAAGTGCTCGTGATCCCATTAACTGAAGCTTATCATTCCCGTCGGATCATATCTGATTAACAGATAACCCGCACATAGAAGTGAGGAGCTTACGACGACGTTTCGGTCCGACTTGGACCATTTACAAAGTCACACTAACACAAAAGAGCAAGGGAGTCATTATATATGGGCGAGGGGAACCTCCAAGCGCTGTATGACCCCTACGGATTTAGTGCTTTCAAATGAATATAATAATAATAATAATAATAATAATAATAATAATAATAATAATAATAATAATAATAATCGAATTCCAGGCGTATTCCGCAGCTATCAGATTTCGATGCGAACTTTGTCAGAAATGTAATGAGGGTTGTTGGTGTGAAATATAGCACTGAGGAGATCCTGGTGTTGAGAGTTGGTTACGACTGTGCGAGAGTGAACTGTTCCCGCACACTGGTATATTAAGTGCAAGTTGGGCTCTGTGGTGGAGGTAGATGATGAACTTTGTACTGACTGACTTTAATACCAACACACACGTATATCAACACTGACATCAACACCAACACTGACATCAACACCAAAATTGACAACACCAATACTGACATCAACACCAACACTGACATCAACACCAACACACACGTATACCAATACCACACCGGCAAAGCCTTTTTTTTTCCTAAGAAACTGGAACTATGCTCCCCTCCTGCATACCTTGACTGGACTTGACTGGAACAAATCACATAATTCCAGCAATTTAGCAAATTAAAATTACATTCCAGACCGTCCTAGATCATTGTAAAGTCACTACCTTGACCCACGATAGGCGAGTCCCGCGTGTTTAAGTATTTGTCTGCCTCAACCCGTTCTGTCGTAAATCACTACCTCGTATCAGACCTGATTACCACCTCCTGATCTTAGAAAAAATGCATTGCCACAACTTTCAGCTTCAATATATTGCCCGCCTTAATTTTTTTTCCCTATTGAATTTTTTGGCTTATCAAATGCACTTGCCATATATTAGCGAAGTTAACTTGAGTTGTCTAACCAGACTTGCAGTATCTGAGGCTCGAGTGGTTTTCTAGCTTTTCTCTCTGGTTGTGTCAGCGGCCAATTTCGATCTTGTTCAGCACAGGTTATTATCGATAACATTTATGTTAATTGTGAATAGAACCGGTCCCAACACTGACCCTGCCTCGGCGTGCCCAAGAAAAACAGGTTTAATTCTCTCAGTAAAAAGTATTGAATTTTCTCGTGACAAGGATGTAAGTCTGGGAGGGTGTGACACACGGAGTCTGGGAGGGTGTGACATACGGAGTCTGGGAGGGTGTGACATATTAAGTTTGGGAGTTAGTGAACAGCACAAGTGATGTAGTCGAAGTTTTGGCAGTAAAAAAAAATAAAATCACAATCTATTTATTGTACTTGTTTATAAATCAACAGATACAACCTCCCAACGGTCCAAAGACCAATTAATGAAAATCAAACATTGTCATGAAAAACGCCCAAACCCGGTCCCAAATATCTCGCTGCTTGGAGACTCCAACTTACATCTAAAAACGTAAAAGCAAAAATATAACAGAAACTGTGATAGCACAGAAAATCCCAGGAGTTAGTTAGAAACAGTCTCACAGAGCTGAACAAGACTCCGCAACAAATTCTCTTTAAGCCAACAAATTGTGGCACAGACCAGACTAGATAATACCCTCGACATTATATTCACCAATAATGAGGATCTGGTACGAAATATAATGGTATTAATAATTAATTCAGACCACAACCTAAGAGAGGCTCTAACCTGCATACGTACATGGTTTTGACTTGCTTGTGGATCCTTTTAAGGGAGGGATGATGTACTTTGAAGGATGATGTGCCTGGATGCTCTTGAAGGGAGGGATGATGTACCTTGAAGGATGATGTGCCTGGATGCTCTTGAAGGGAGGGATGATGTACCTTGAAGGATGATGTGCCTTGATGCTCTTGAAGGGAGGGATGATGTACCTTGAAGGATGTGCCTGGATGCTCTTGAAGGGAGGGATGATGTACCTTGAAGGATGCGCCTGGATGCTCTTGAAGGGAGGGATGATGTACCTTGAAGGATGATGTGCCTTGATGCTCTTGAAGGGAGGGATGATGTGCCTTGAAGGATGATGCGCCTGGATGCTCTTGAAGGGAGGGATGATGTACCTTGAAGGATTATGTGCCTTGATGCTCTTGAAGGGAGGGATGATGTACCATGAAGGATGATGTGCCTGGATGCTCTTGAAGTGAGGATGATGTACCTTGAAGGATGATGTGCCTGGATGCTCTTGAAGGGAGGGATGGTGTACCTTGAAGGATGATGTGCCTGGATGCTCTTGAAGGGAGGGATGATGTGCCTGGATGCTCTTGAAGGGAGGGATGATGTGCCTGGATGCTCTTGAAGGGAGGGATGATGTGCCTTGAAGGATGATGTAGTGAGGTCTACGAAACGCAGCCCCACACCTCTAACTTCTACAGAAGGCGTCTACACTATCCCTTGTGGGTTCTGTCCCAAGAAATATGTAGGCGAGACAGGCAGAGATCTTACAGTCCGCCTGAATGAGCATCGAAATGCCTCTAACAGAGACGATGTAAGGTACGCCTGTGTCTTCCACAGAGACTCCACGGGACATTTGATGAACTGGAACGAGGCACAACTCGTTCTCACCGAACCAGACCTCAGACGCCGACGGTGCCTAGAAGCCTCACTAATCGCCGTCACCGGCACTATAGAACGCAACACTCGAAACTACAAAATTTCAAAAACATTGGCATACATGATACTTAAGCAGCACCAACCCAACAACACAGGATTCACATGATTTCATCGTCTACCCGTCCTCATCATAGGCAGAGGTTGTTTTGATAAGGACCTGCCTCGCATGGGCCAGTAGGCCTTCTACAGTGTTCCTCCATTCTTATGTTCTTATGATATTCCTCAGGTCGCGTGCGTCACATCTCACTCTCCGCCTATATATATATAGTCTTTCTACCTCTGTATGTTAGAAGTGATCAAGGTCCCAGGACCGAAACGTTTTCTAATAAATATGTTATAGTGTTTGCTTACGTGTCTTTCTAAACCAACTTGTCGGTATTTATTACCAAGGTTTATACCAGCGCTTATCCTACAATAATAATCTCTCTCTCTCTCTCTCTGTCTGTCTGTCTGTCTCTCTCTCTCTCTCTCTCTCTCTCTGAGTAGCTGATACATGTATTTCTTTCTAATTTCTTTAAAAGAAAGTTTTGTCACGAGGCTTTTCATTAGAGTTAAATTTCATTAACTGAGATCCCTTTAAGGGATTAGATTCCTTTGTTGCACCTTTACTGGAGGTTCCAGCACTCCACATAGTCATTTTAAAGGTTCAGATCCCCTTGTTGCACTACTGCTGGAGGTTCCAATGCTACAAATACTCCTTTTAAAGGTTCAGATCCACTCGTTGCACTTTTTATGGCGGTTCCAACACTTCACATACTCCTTTTAGAGATTCAGATCCCTTATCGAACCTTTGCTGGAGGTTCCAACAGCTCACGTACTCTTTTTAAAGGTTCAGATCCCATTGTTGCACCTTTGCTGCAAGTTCCAACACTCCGCATACTCATTTTAAAGATTCATATCCCCTTGTTGCAGGTTCCAACTTTCCACATACTTATTTTAAAGGATCAGATCCCCCTTTTCGAACCTCTGCTGGAGGTTCCAACACTACAAGCAGTATTACACTCTCCGAAACACCAGTTACCTCGCAGTCAACTCACCACTGGAGGATTCCATGCTTCCAGAATGACCCCTACGGCTTTAGCGTTTCCCAAGAATATAAAAAAAAATTGACCACTTTTCCAAAATTTTTCAAAATTTTTCAGGATTTTTTTTTCACCAATTCATTAATTAGGCCCATTAAAATTTAAAACAATTATTTTATGACTTAATGTGGGAGTCCGGAATGTTTTTGGGTTATATAAATTTTAGGTGTGATCCATTGCGAGGCCTGGTCACAGACCGGGTCTAGGGGGCGCTGACCCCCGTAACTCTCTCCAGGTATACTCCAGGTATAGTGAGGTGAATCTATTAACGAAGCAGTCTGGAATGGAGGTTTAGCGTTGAGATGACAGACTCTGACATGAGTCTGGACAGAAGAGGACTTCTGAACGTCTGTCTGTTCTGATAAATTAGACACTGCAACTCTTGGGTATCTTTATTGAGGAAACGTTTCGCCACACAGTGGCTTCATCAGTCCATACACAGGACTGAAGCCACTGTGTGGCGAAACGTTTCCTCAATAAAGATACCCAAGAGTTGCACACGTGTCTAATTTATCAACGTGTCGGCTCTGTGAACCATTCATCTACAATCCTGTCTGTTCTGTCTTCGTTAATTGCTCCTCATTGTTCATGTTACTGTCACGACGGCAGCAGGGTGGACAGTTTAGTACCCTGGGATGGATCAGCACCCCAGCACACACTCCAGCACACACTCCAGCACACACTCCAGCACACACTCCAGCACACACTCCAGCACACACTCCAGCACACACTCCAGCACACACTCCAGCACACACTCCAGCACACACTCCAGCACACTCCAGCACACACTCCAGCACACACTCCAGCACACACCCCAGCACACACACCCTAGCATTGACCAGTATCCCAGCACACACATTATGACTCGACCCCTGCAACCACAATTAGGTGAGTACACACCCCAGCATACACTCTAGCACACACCCCAGTACAAACCAGCACCCCCAGCACATACACCCCAGCATACGCTATGAATCGACACCTGCAACTACAATTAGGCGAGTACAGACCCCAGCACAGACCAGCATCCCAGCACAGACCCCAGCACAGACCATCACCCCAGCACAGACCAGCATCCCACCACAAACCCCAGCACAGACCAGCATCCCAGCACAGACCCCAGCACAGACCAGCATCCCAGCACAGACCATCACCCCAGCACAGACCATCACCCCAGCACAGACCATCACCCCAGCACAGACCCCAGCACAGACCAGCATCCCAGCACAGACCCCAGCACAGACCAGCATCCCAGCAGTGCTTAGACTCTAAGACAAGAAGGGAACAGCGGCGACATGACATCAATAATGCTACAAAGGTTTATAATTCTCCATGACAACCCAGAAAAGCCAGGGATTAGTGGCTTATTTCCTCTGGAGTCCTGTAGGTCCTCTTTCCCTGGATGCGACTCCGAGCGAAACGTTGTCCCAATAAAAACCATTTCTAGGCATTAGCTGCTAGGTGAACAGGAGCAGCAGCTGTTGGCAGGCTCGCCCCTACGTCTCGACTCTCCCAGAGGATAAATGATGTAAATTTTTAAGGCAGTGGTAAGTGCCTCTCGCGTGTTGATTTATGCACGTAACGCGTTACTTTTATTACCTGTGTTTACCTGGGGCGATAATTTTGCTCTGATCACGTCAAACGCTGCTTCGGTAAACAAACTGCCTGTAAACATGTAGGTCACACGTTTTAAATACCACGGTGTCCTTCTTGGGTACGAAGGTGCATATGTATGGTACACAATACCGACAAGATGAAGAACTGGGCACATGTGCAACATAAAGGTACCCAGATGTTGCAGATGTGTCTAATTCTTCATTGTGGTACGAAGGGTTGAGCGCTTCTCCATAAATATGGTAGCAGAGAGTCCCTTTAATACGAAGTTTCGCCCAAGGCTGGGCTTTATCAGGTATATGAGCACCAGGTCAGGATCGGGGAGAAAGACAGATCACAGGTGAGGTCATGAATTTGCAAGAACAAGTCTAAGTGAGGTCTGGTATTTTTGGGAGCAGGAAGGTGGAGGTACAGTGACACGTTTATTATATGAATCGTGTACAGTGTTGGCAACAGGTGCAGCCAACATGTACACTCCAGTGTTTTGCTCAATGGTTTTGGTGAGATGGATCACTGTTGCTGCTTCTAAGCTTCTGCGTCTGGTCCTGTCGATCTCGTGGCGTAACAGCTGTGCACTTCCTTAGTCCAAGACGTGAAGATGAAGATTGGGGTGAACTGGGCGCTTGTTGTTGATTTGATCCCTTCTTCAGGCATATGATCCTGAAGGCGTGTCTGAAGGTCTCCCCTACATAGAGTTTGTCGCAGCCATCACACGGTATGCTGTATACTCCTGCTGTTCAAACAGATCTGGGTTTAGGGCTTCTGGTGATCTCTCTCTGATAGTATGGTAGTAAGAACGACTACTTCCATGTTGGCGTTTCGGAGAACCTAGACGACTGTGATGTCAGTCTCCCCAACGTGAAGGACCAGTCGTCTATCAATGGTGGTTTCGTCTTAGGAAGTGCTGAGTATGAGGAGCGCACATTATTATCTACTGCTTCTAGCAGTAGGTAATGTGCGCTGGGAACACCTTAATATATCCTTGTTCTTCTATAAGATTCTTATCGCTGCAAATTATGAGTACACGGAGGTTAAAAAACTGTGATAAGGTTCACCTTGGAGTCTTCCTTTCCACTCGTCGTCCCTCTCTCAGGGTCTACCTCCATCAGTATGAAAATAATAATTCCCATGACAACAACAACAACCATTCTGCTGTTTAACATCGTCTGTGTGTTAGTGTTAGTTACCGGTTGTCCAGGGTACTTGTCGAAAGACAATTAATTGATTGGGTGTACTCACCTAGTCACTAGACAAGGCATGATTGGGTGTACTCACCTAGTCACTAGACAAGGCATGATTGGGTGTACTCACCTAATTGTGATTGCAGGAGTCAATTCATAGCTTCTGGCCCCGTGTGTGTGTGTGTGTGTGTGTGTGTGTGTGTGTGTGTGTGTGTTGTGTGTGTGTGTGTGTGTGTGTGTGTGTGTGTGTGTGTATGTATGTGTGTATGTGTGTGTGTGTGTGTGTGTGTGTGTGTGTGTGTGTGTGTGTAAGAGAAGCGAGTGTGTATGTGTGTGTGTATGTGTGTGTGTATGTGTGTGTGTGTGTGTGTGTGTGTGTGTGTGTGTGTGTGTGTGTGTGTGTGTGTGTGTAAGAGAAGCGAGTGTTTACGAGGAGAGCACGAGGTGTGTGGCAGCCAGACACAACATAACAAGCACTAGCTGCCTTTATGCTCATGAGCTCTTCATCCAGGGAATTGGAGCTACCTTTACGCGTTTAACGCTACCTAGAGCTACCTGTCTATGAAATCTGACTCATTCTCAACTCCAAGACAGTGTGCCAACCTTCCAGTTACAATCCCTGTCAGAAACTGCCATTAAAGACGGGTGCCATGAAGCAGGTGAAGGACTCTTGATCCGAGGAGTTAAAATCCTCTCCTTGTCTAATCAGATATGATTACTTCCCGTTCCTTAGGCGCTGCGTGACCCTTGCGGTTTAGCGCTTAACAATAAATGTAAGGGCGTCAGAGAGAGAGAGAGAGAGAGAGAGAGAGAGAGAGAGAGAGAGAGAGAGAGAGAGAGAGAGAGAGAGAGAGAGAGAGAGAGAGAGAGAGAGAGAGAAAGAAAGAGAGAAAGAAAGAAAGAGAGGAGAGAGAAGCATGGCTACACCGCTGAATGAGAATACACTTGTTCATTGTTCTGGCATTAATGTGAACACAGCAGACTAATTCATTGTTCTCACAACGACAGTAACAACAGCTCTCTGGAACACTGTATATCTTACGGATTCAGAGGAAGACAACGAGGAAGAGATGGATGGTAAATATGCAATATCAAACACTAGGGCAAAGAGAAAAGAAAACGTAGGTGGAAACGTGAAATACAAAGAGAAGTGGAGAGGCGAATTTAGAAAAAAACAGACGTGAAGGAGGAGGAGGATGTAAAAAATGGAGGAAGTGAAGGTAGACGGGAGGTTGGGATGGAGGACGTAGTGGTAGTGAGCATTCTTAATGATCGCGCATCTGCATTCTTCTGCCTTCCTCATTAGCTCTCCCGGCCACCTTGTAAATTTCTCAGCAGTTGATTGATTCTGTAAACAGAAGAGGAGGCAGCAGTCTGGTGCTGTGTTGCCGCACCAGAAGAAAGTCCTTACTTTCCTTCATCATTGATTGGTTCCGGGAGGACGGAGAGTCTTCCAGCCTCTTGATTGGTTCTGTAAAAAGAGTCAGGAGGGTCTTCCAGCCTGTTGATTGGTTCTATAAAAGAGGAAGGAGTCTTCCAGCCTGTTGATTGGTTCTGTAAAAATTGTCAGGAGAGTCTTCCAGCCTGTTGATTGGTTTTATAAAAGAGGAAGGAGTCTTTCAGGCTCTTGATTGGTTCTGTAAAAAAGAGCCAGAAGAATCTTCCTGATCCACAGAGCTTTCAGTGTCTTCCTTATCATTCGTTGGCTACTTAAATGTCTTCCTTGTTCTTCCTCTTTTGTTTCTTCTCTTCCTCTGTGCAAGATAATTTTGGCCTGTCGATGGCGTATATTTTTTTGTAGTGTGTTAACCCCCGTATAAGACAGCACAGTCGAGACTGCTTTTCTCTCTCTGTCTATATGTCTCTGTCTCTACCCTGTCTCTGTATGCCTCGGTCTGCTTGTGTCTGTCTCTTCCTGCCCTTGTGTCTGTCTCTGCCCTGTGTCTGTATGCCTCTGTCTGCTTGAGTCTATCTCTTCCTGTCCCTGTGTCTATCTCTACCTATCTTTGAGTTTCTGCCTGTGACTGTATCTCCGCCTGCCTCAGTCTTTGCTTGCGGCTGTCACTCTCCGTCTGCTGTCTGCCTGCCTCTAGGCATGTCTGGCCGCCATTGTATACATTTGAATAGTAATGACCAAACACCCACTCTGCTGGGATGCTTACATTAAGAGGCCACAACTAGCGCTGCTTTACGGTGTCAGAGGTCAAGTATTAAGGTGAGCAAGGTGAAATCATTTAAAGGCAGGACTCTGGAGGGCAGCAAACCAAGCGGAAATTACTGTGTGTCTAGAGACTTCAGTAACCATGCTTTTGATGATTGAAAAAATCTGCTGAGAGAGAGAGAGAGAGAGAGAGAGAGAGAGAGAGAGAGAGAGAGAAACTAATCATCAGTGGTTTAGGATAAAACAATAGGAGTTATTTCTGATTACAAGAAGGATCCGATAATTACATTCCGAATGCGCGCTGTGTGATTATTTAATTATCTATTCCCGAATGAATGTGTAGCGTTGTTCAGTGTCATCCTGCACGCCAGGTACGTCATGTGTAGCGTTGTTCAGTGTCATCCTGCACGCCAGGTACGTCATGTGTAGCGTTGTTCAGTGTCATCCTGCACGCCAGGTACGTCATGTGTAGCGTTGTTCAGTGTCATCCTGCACGCCAAGTACGTCATGTGTAGCATTGTTCAGTGTCATCCTGCACGCCAGGTACGTCATGTGTAGCACTGTTCAGTGTCATACTGCACGCCAGGTACGTCATGTGTAGCATTGTTCAGTGTCATCCTGCACGCCAGGTACGTCATGTGTAGCATTGTTCAGTGTCATCCTGCACGCCAGGTACGTCATGTGTAGCACTGTCCAGTGTCATACTGCACGCCAGGTGCGTCATGTGTAGCGTTGTTCAGTGTCATCTTGCACGCCAGGTACGTCATGTGTAGCGTTGTTCAGTGTTATCCTGCACGCCAGGTACGTCATGTGTGGCGTTGTTCAGTCATACTGCACGCCAGGTACGTCATGTGTAGCGTTGTTCAGTCATACTGCACGCCAGGTACGTCATGTGTAGCGTTTAGTGTCATCCTGCACGCCAGGTACGTCATGTGCAGCACTGTCCAGTGTCATACTGCACGCCAGGTACGCCATGTGTAGCACTGTCCAGTGTTATACTGCACGCCAGGTACGTCATGTGTAGCGTTGTTCAGTGTCATCCTGCACGCCAGGTACGTCATGTGTAGCACTGTCCAGTGTCATACTGCACGTCAGGTACGTCATGTGTAGCACTGTCCAGTGTCATACTGCACGCCAGGTACGTCATGTGTAGCGTTGTTCAGTGTCATCCTGCACGCCAGGTAAGTCATGTGTAGCGTTGTTCAGTGTCATCCTGCACGCCAGGTACGTCATGTGTAGCACTGTCCAGTGTCATCCTGCACGCCAGGTACGTCATGTGTAGCACTGTCCAGTGTCATACTGCACGCCAGGTGCGTCATGTGTAGCGTTGTTCAGCGTTATCCTGCACGCCAGGTACGTCATGTGTAGCGTTGTTTAGTGTCATCCTGCACGCCAGGTACGTCATGTGTAGCACTGTTCAGTGTCATCCTGCACGCCAGGTACGTCATGTGTAGCATTGTTCAGTGTCATACTGCACGCCAGTTACGTCATGTGTAGCATTGTTCAGTGTCATCCTGCACGCCAGGTACGTCATGTGTAGCGTTGTTCAGTGTTATCCTGCACGCCAGGTACGTCATGTGTAGCACTGTTCAGTGTCATCCTGCACGCCAGGTACGTCATGTGTAGCGTTGTTCAGTGTTATCCTGCACGCCAGGTACGTCATGAGTAGCGTTGTTCAGTGTTATCCTGCACGCCAGGTACGTCATGAGTAGCGTTGTTCAGTGTTATCCTGCACGTCAGGTACGTCATGTGTAGCACTGTCCAGTGTCATCCTGCACGCCAGGTACGTCATGTGTAGCGTTGTTCAGTGTCATACTGCACGCCAGGTACGTCATGTGTAGCACTGTTCAGTGTCATACTGCACGCCAGGTGCGTCATGAGTAGCGTTGTTCAGTGTTATCCTGCAAGTCAGGTACGTCATGTGTAGCGTTGTTCAGTGTTATCCTGCACGTCAGGTACGTCATGTGTAGCACTGTCCAGTGTCATCCTGCACGCCAGGTGCGTCATGAGTAGCGTTGTTCAGTGTTATCCTGCAAGTCAGGTACGTCATGAGTAGCGTTGTTCAGTGTTATCCTGCACGTCAGGTACGTCATGTGTAGCACTGTCCAGTGTCATACTGCACGCCAGGTACGTCATGTGTAGCGTTGTTCAGTGTCATACTGCACGCCAGGTGCGTCATGAGTAGCGTTGTTCAGTGTTATCCTGCAAGTCAGGTACGTCATGTGTAGCACTGTTCAGTGTCATCCTGCACGCCAGGTACGTCATGAGTAGCGTTGTTCAGTGTCATCCTGCACGCCAGGTACGTCATGTGTAGCACTGTCCAGTGTCATCCTGCACGCCAGGTACGTCATGTGTAGCGTTGTTCAGTGTCATCCTGCACGCCAGGTACGTCATGTGTAGCACTGTTCAGTGTCATCCTGCACGCCAGGTACGTCATGTGTAGCACTGTTCAGTGTCATCCTGCACGCCAGGTACGTCATGTGTAGCACTGTTCAGTGTCATCCTGCACGCCAGGTACGTCATGTCTAGCACTGTCCAGTGTCATCCTGCACGCCAGGTACGTCATGTGTAGCACTGTTCAGTGTCATCCTGCACGCCAGGTACGTCATGTGTAGCACTGTTCAGTGTCATCCTGCACGCCAGGTACGTCATGTGTAGCACTGTCCAGTGTCATCCTGCACGCCAGGTACGTCATGTGTAGCACTGTTCAGTGTCATCCTGCACGCCAGGTACGTCATGTGTAGCACTGTTCAGTGTCATCCTGCACGCCAGGTACGTCATGTGTAGCGTTGTTCAGTGTTATCCTGCACGCCAGGTACGTCATGTGTAGCACTGTTCAGTGTCATCCTGCATGCCAGGTACGTCATGTGTAGCATTGTTCAGTGTCATCCTGCACGCCAGGTACGTCATGTGTAGCACTGTTCAGTGTCATCCTGCATGCCAGGTACGTCATGTGTAGCACTGTTCAGTGTCATCCTGCATGCCAGGTACGTCATGTGTAGCACTGTTCAGTGTCATCCTGCATGCCAGGTACGTCATGTGTAGCGTTGTTTGCTCGCCAGGTACTTAGTAATTAATACAAAAAAATTATGTCGTTAATTGTACTGCAAGAAAGTTCACTGTATTACAAGAACGTTCATTGTACCGTAAGAACGCTCACTGTCCCGCAATAAACGTTCACGCTGCAAGAACGTTCAATCTAATGCAAGAACATTCACTGTACCGTAAGATCGTCAACTGTACTGCAAGAACGTTCAGTAAAGTGCAAAAACGTTCACACTGGAAGAACGTTCACTGTACTACAAGAACTCCCACTGTGCCGCAAAAAACGTTCACTGTACTGCAAGAACGTTCACGGTACTGCAAAAACGTTCATTGTACTGGAAGAACGTTCACAGTACTGCAAGTGCGCTCACTGTACTGAAAAAAACGTTCACTGTACTGTAAGAACGTTCAATGTACTGCAAGAAAATTCACTGTACTGCAAGAACGTTCACTGCACTGCAAGAACGTCCACTGTACTGCAAAAACGTTCATTGTACTGCAACAACGTTCACTGTACCGCAAGAACGCTCATTGTACTATAAGAACGTTCACTGTACTGCAAGAACGCTCACTGTAACGCAAAAACTTTCACTATACTGCAAGAACGTTCACTGTACTGCAAGAGCGTTCACTCTACTGCAAGAACGTTCACTGTACTGCAGGAACGTTCACTGTACTGCAAAAACGCTCACTGTACTCAAGAACGTTCACTGTACTGCAGGAGCGTTCATTGTACTGCAAGGACGTTCACTGTACTGCAAGAACCTTCACAGTACTGCATGAACGCTCACTCTGCTGAAAAAACGTTCACTGTCCTGAAAGAACGTTCATTGTACTGCAAGGACGTTCACTGTACTGCAAGAACGTTCACTGTACTGTAAGACCGTTCACTGTACTGCAAAAAGGTTCACTGAACTGCAAGAACGTTCACTGTACTGCAAGAACGTTTACAGTACAGCAAAAAACGTTCACTGTACTGTAAGAACGTTCATTATACTGAAAGAACGTTCACTCTAATGCAAGAACGCTCACTGTAACGCAAAAACGTTCACTGTACTGCAAGAACGTTCCCTGTACTGCAAGGAAGTTCACTGTACTGCTAAAACGTTCATTGTACTGCAAGAACGTTCACTGTACTGCAGGGACGTTCACTGTACCGCAAAAACGTTCAATGTACTGCAAGAACGTTTAGTATACTGCAAGAACGGTCACTGTACTACAAGAACGTTCACTGTACTGCAAGAACGTTCACTGTATTGGAAGAACGTTCACAGTACTGCAAGAACGCTCACTGTACTGAAAAATCGTTCACTGTATTGTAAGAACGTTCACTGTACTGCAAAAACGTTCACTGTACTGCAAGAACTTTCACTGTACTGAAGGAACATTCACTGCATTGCAAAAACGTTCGCTGTACTGCAAGAACGTTCACTGTACTGCAAGAACGTTCGCTGTACTGCAGGAACGTTTACTGTACTGCAAGAACGTCCACTGTAGTGCAAGAACGTTCATTGTACGGCATGAACGATCACTGTACTGCATGAACGTTCATTGTACTGCAAGAACGATCACTGTAGTATAAGAACGTTTGCTGTACCACAAGAACGTTCACTGTACTACAAGAACGTTCACTGTACTACAAGAACGTTCACTGTACTGCAAGAACGATCACTGTACTATCAGAACGCTCACTGTACTACAAGAACGTTCACTGTACCATAAGAACGTTAACTGTACCACAAGAACGTTCACTGTACTACAAAAGCGCTCACTGTACTACAAGAACGTTCACTGTATTACAAGAACGTTCACTGTACAACAATGTTCACAGTACTACAAGAATGTTCACTGTACTACAAGAACGTTCACTATACCACAAGAACGTTCACTGTACTGTAAGAACGTTCACTTCAAAAACGTTCACTGTACTACAAGAACGTTAATTGTACTACAAGAACGTTCACTGTACTACAAGAACGTTCACTGTACCACAAGAACGGTCACTGTACTACAAGAACGTTCACTGTAATACAAAAACGTTCACTGTACAAGAACGTTCACTGTATTACATGAACGTTCACTGTACAAGAATGTTCACTGTACTACAAGAAGGTTCATTGTACAAGAACGTTCACTGTACCACAAGAACGTTCACTGCACAAGAACGTTCACTGTACTACAAGAACGTTCACTGTAGTGGAAGAACGTTCACTACTTCAAGAACGTTCACTGTACTACAAGAACGTTAATTGTACAAGAACGTTCACTGTACAAGAACGTTCACTATACCACAAGAACGTTCATTGTACAACAATGTTCACTGTACTACAAAAATGTTCACTGTACTAAAAGCACGTTCACTGTACTCCAAAGCGTTCACAGTACAAGAACATTCACTGAACCACAAGAGCGTTCACTGTACTACCAGGACGTTCACTGTAGTGCAAGAACATTCAATGTTCTGCAAGAACTTTCACTGTACTGCAAGAACTTTCACTGTACTGCAAGAACTTTCACTGTACTACAAGAACGTTCACTGTACTAAAAGAACGTTCACTCTTCTACAAGAACGTTCACTGTACTACAAGAACGTTCACTCTTCTACAAAAACGTTCACTGTACTGCAAGAACGTTCGCTGTACTGCAAGAACGTTCATTGTACTACAAGAACCCTCACTGTACTACAAGAACGTTCCTTGTACTACAAAAACGTTCACTGTACTAGAAGAACGTTCACTGTATTGTAAGAACGTTCACTGTACAAGAAAGTTCACTGGACTACAAGAACGTTCACTGTACTGAAAGAACGTTCACTATTATAAGAACGTTCACTATTATAAGAACGTTCACTGTACAAGAACGTTCACCGTACAATAACGTTCATTGTACAAGCACGTTCAATGTACAAGAACGTTCACTGTACAAGAACGTTCAGTGTACTATAAGAATGTTCGTTGTGCTACAAGAACGTTCACTGTACTACAAGAACGTTCACTGTACTACAAGAACGTTCACTGTACAAGAACGTTCACTGGACTACAAGAACGTTCACTGTACTGCAAGAACGTTCACTGTACTACAAGAACGTTCACTGTACTACAAGAACGTTCACTGTACTACAAGAACGTTCACTGTACTACAAGAACGTTCACTGTACTAAAAGAACGTTCACTGTACAAGAACGTTCACTGGACTACAAGAACGTTCACTGTACTACAAGAACGTTCACCGATTATAATATATTATTTTATGTTAACTGTTCTATGTTAATTTTAATATGTTAATATTACTAACTTTACGAAACTTTGTGAAATTAACATATTAAAATATTAGAATTAGCTTATTAGAATAAACTTAGTAGAATTAACATGTTAACAAATATCAAAAAGGCACAATACCGTGGCTGGAACGATACACAAATAACCCGCACAAAAAGAGAGAAGCTTACGACGACGTTTCGGTCCGACTTGGACCACTGACAAAATCAATGGTCCAAGTCGGACCGAAACGTCGTCGTAAGCTTCTCTCTTTTATGTGCGGGTTATTTGTGTATTAACATGTTAATTCAACTATGTTTATTTTACTAAACTTAGTAGAATTAACACAGAATATAATTAGTAGAATTAACATAGTATGTTGATTCTATGTTTATTATTTATTTTTATTATCACATTGGCCGATTCCCACCAAGGCAGGGTGGCCCGAAAAAGTAAAACTTTCACCATCATTCACTCCATCACTGTCTTGCCAGAAGGGTGCTTTACACTACAGTTTTTAAACTGCAACATTAACACCCCTCCTTCAGAGTGCAGGCACTGTACTTCCCATCTCCAGGACTCAAGTCCGGCCTGCCGGTTTCCCTGAACCCCTTCATAAATGTTACTTTGCTCACACTCCAACAGCACGTCAAGTATTAAAAACCATTTGTCTCCATTCACTCCTATCAAACACGCTCACGCATGCCTGCTGGAAGTCCAAGCCCCTCGCACACAAAACCTCCTTTACCCCCTCCCTCCAACCTTTCCTAGGCCGACCCCTACCCCGCCTTCCTTCCACTACAGACTGATACACTCTTGAAGTCATTCTGTTTTGCTCCATTCTCTCCACATGTCCGAACCACCTCAACAACCCTTCCTCAGCCCTCTGGACAACAGTTTTGGTAATCCCGCATCTCCTCCTAACTTCCAAACTACGAATTCTCTGCATTATATTCACACCACACATTGCTCTCAGACATGACATCTCCACTGCCTCCAGCCTTCTCCTCGCTGCAACATTCATCACCCATGCTTCACACCCATATAAGAGCGTTGGTAAAACTATACTCTCATACATTCCCCTCTTTGCCTCCAAGGACAAAGTTCTTTGTCTCCACAGACTCCTAAGTGCACCACTCACCCTTTTCCCCTCATCAATTCTATGATTCACCTCATCTTTCATAGACCCATCCGCTGACACGTCCACTCCCAAATATCTGAATACATTCACCTCCTCCATACTCTCTCCCTCCAATCTGATATCCAATCTTTCATCACCTAATCTTTTTGTTATCCTCATAACCTTACTCTTTCCTGTATTCACTTTCAATTTTCTTCTTTTGCACACCCTACCAAATTCATCCACCAATCTCTGCAACTTCTCTTCAGAATCTCCCAAGAGCACAGTGTCATCAGCAAAGAGCAACTGTGACAACTCCCACTTTATGTGTGATTCTTTATCTTTTAACTCCACGCCTCTTGCCAAGACCCTCGCATTTACTTCTCTTACAACCCCATCTATAAATATATTAAACAACCACGGTGACATCACACATCCTTGTCTAAGGCCTACTTTTACTGGGAAATAATTTCCCTCTTTCCTACATACTCTAACTTGAGCCTCACTATCCTCGTAAAAACTTTTCACTGCTTTCAGTAACCTACCTCCTACACCATACACCTGCAACATCTGCCACATTGCCCCCCTATCCACCCTGTCATACGCCTTTTCCAAATCCATAAATGCCACAAAGACCTCTTTAGCCTTATCTAAATACTGTTCACTTATATGTTTCACTGTAAACACCTGGTCCACACACCCCCTACCTTTCCTAAAGCCTCCTTGTTCATCTGCTATCCTATTCTAATATGTTAATTCTCGTGTGTTTATTCTATTATTATTTTCATTAAAGATTCGCGGGTATTCTCCCGGCCCGGGCCTTTTCCAAGTGGTGGCCCGGCCTTGGCTCCCTCTTTAGGGAGTGTCTGAGACTTAAGTCTCCCATGGGAGGAGGTACAAGTACCTCCTCATCTTTGGGACCAACTGTCCCCAGGCCTAGCCACATTCCCCCCCCTCACGGGGCTCGTAGGGAGAAGCTAGACCTCTCTGGTCTGCCATCCCCGCCCCAAGGGGGTTATTGGGAATGACAGCCCGCCCCAAGGGGGTTATTGGGAATGACAGTCTTGTGAGCTGTGAGCTAGGGCTCAGGCAGCTACCCTACCCTAAAAAGGGTTGGGCATGGTGTCGATGTATTTTAATATGTTAATTCTACTAAGTTTATTCTAATATGTTAATTCTACTAAGTTTAATATGTTAATTCCCCTGTATTTATTCTAATATGTTAATTCTCGTGTGTATATTCGACAATAAATGAGTCAGTGATTGCTGTCAGTAGTGAAGGTTTAACATTATTATTCATGGTCCACTGTGAAAAAATTACTCGTTTATCTCTGTAAAAAAATTTATTGGTCACTTGCAAATTTATTCCAAACTGCTATTATCCACTTTATAACATGCCTATAAAGTGTACAGTAAGTGTCCACCTTAACACTTTTCGAGAGAAAAAAATTATCCTTCGTCTGAAGAAACGATACAAGTGTTGGAGAGTTAGGAAAACAGATGTATATATTTTTAACACCGCTTTATAATTCACCTCCAGACCTAACACTATACTGTCTTGTGACAAGAGTTTAGGCTCGGTGGGAAACGTTGGTACGTAAGAGTGTGTGGTGGTTGGTGGTTGATGGTTGGTGGTGGTTGGTGGTTGGTGGTTGATGGTTGGTGGTGGTTGATGGTGGTTGGTGGTGGTTGGCGATGGTGGTTGGTGGTGGTGGTAGTAATAGTGGTGGCAGCGGTGGCAGTGGTGGTGATGGTAGTAGTGGTGGTGGTAGAAGTTGTAGTGTTGGAGAGAGTAGTGATGGTTAGGTGGTGGTGGTGGCGGAGATAGTGGTAGTGTTGGTTGGGTGGTGGTGGTGGTGGTGTAGGAGAGTAGTGGTGGTGATAGTGTTAATGTTGGCTAGGTGGTGGTGGTGGTATAGGAGAGTAGTGGTGGTGATAGTGTTAGTGTTGGCTAGGTGGTGGTGGTGGTGGTGTAGGAGAGTAGTGGGAGTGTTGGAGATAAAATAACCTACAAAAAATGAAAGTATTCCAGATAATCTTCAGTGATGTGCAGTAAACTCTTAATTAACCTAACTGAAAGACAAACGAGAGAATAAACTGATGTGTGGATAACGTAGGAGCTAGCCCGCGGGAGGGTGAGTGTAGTCATTTTAATTCCAAGAATCCAAGGAATAGCTGCGATAAAATAAACAAACATTCCTTGGGAAACCATCCTAACCACTCTTAACTCACAATAATGTTTCAAAAAGCTGAATACAGAAGTATACAAGGATAAATAATATATATAATATATATTTTATATATTATATATATATATATATATATATATATATATATATATATATATATATAAACACTGCACTATCCTAGGAGTCGAACCCATGCTGTTTTGGCCCTCCTCATGGTGAGCGAAAACGCATGACGCTTTAGACCACTAGACCACACAATCCTTAACAATGGCGCATCCAGCCAAGCTAGATGTTGTACCCGCCATCGAAGGACATACGGTGGTGTGGACGCCTCTGAGCTGATTTCATTCTACTCCTCATAGCAGACAGATGAAAAAAAAAAAACACTAGTCACAGTTTCGTATCATTTGCGGAGGATACCAAAATAAATATGAAAGTCACCCCAGAAGAAGATTCAGAAAAAAATAGATATTAACAATTTTCAAATTTGCTAATGGAGATAAAATGTTCAATGAAGAATTCGAAATGAGCACACTACAGAACACAGCCGATCATTTCATAGTAAAAGAAACAGGTAAAAGACTTATAAATAATATTGAGAGATATATCATTTAGATAAAATACAGCCAATGCAGGAAGGTCAGAAAAAAAATAACAGGGTAGGTAATAAGAACTTTCAAAACAGAAATAACTCCATTAATGGTACTACTCAAATCAATTATGCTCTCACGTCTGGAATTTTGCTAAGTGCTGACAAAACATATAGAGCTGGAAAATTTATAGATTGCTTATTACCTGCTGAAAACGCCTCAAAGTACTTTCACTATACTATTTTGAACCAAAAAAAAAAAAAAAAAAGAGAAATGCCTGATAATATATAAGAAGATATTAGTGGGCCAGGACCCAAATCTACACACACACTCTTATTGAAACGAAGACAAGAAAGAAAGTGTAAAATAAATCCAGTGAAAAGCAAGGGCGTCACACACACGTTAAGAAAACATTGTGTAAACATTCATGGGACATGACTCTTTAACCTGACACCAGCAGATATAAACATTCATGTGACATGACTCTTTAACCTGATACCAGCAGATATAAACATTCATGTGACATGACTCTTTAACCTGACACCAGCAGATATAAACATTCATGAGACATGACTCTAACCTGACACCAGCAGATATAAACATTCATGGGACATGACTCTTTAACCTGACACCAGCAGATATAAACATTCATGAGACATGACTCTTTAACCTGATACCAGCAGATATAAACATTCATGGGACATGACTCTTTAACCTGATACCAGCAGATATAAACATTCATGGGACATGACTCTTTAACCTGATACCAGCAGATATAAACATTCATGGGACATGACTAACCTGACACCAGCAGATATGGTTGCAACAAATTCAGAAGTCTTCAGGAGGAAACTAGATCACTACCTCCGCCAAGACCAGCAAGCCGCTGATAACAATGGCCTGGTTGAACAAGCATCAAGTAAGCTTGACTAAAGGCCGGGCTAATGCGTACGTTAGTAAGGCCCTTGAAATCGGTTACAGTTATACCACAAAAATGAATCGTATACTGACAGACTTTTTGTTGTATACCTTCTGACTGAGAAACTACAATTACAATTCTTAGAAATTCCTAAGTAAAAACGATACCAGAGTAGGTAATAGCAGGAAGATGTGTTTTAAAGGAGGCAGGATGATGCGGGTAGGAGAGAGAGTTAACAGGAAGGAAAAGAGGGAGAGGAGGAGAAGACTGGTTGAGATTGACACAAACACCAGACAATGATTAGATTAGCGAGGTATTACAGAGTAGTTAGACAGATGTAAAAGAAAGATCCTAAGTCACTCGGAAGAGAGGTCAAGCAAGGTTAAGGATCCAGACGAACAGGAAGTTAGGAGAGGTCAAGAGCCAGACGGAGTAAAGGTCAGGTAAACACAAGCTGCCGTCTGTGGGGCCACCCACTGACATGCCACACACACACACACACACACACACACACACACACACACACACACACACACACACACACACACACACACTACTGGGGACTGGCTGGAAATGTGTTAAGCTACATTACTGGCAGCAGTAATGAGGTAATTGATGAACCACCGCGTGAAGGAATAAAAGAGACCAGCTGGACGAACTTGATATGTTCATCCTGAGGCTGATACTATGTGGACCCTTCGCCCATGATGCCCAAGAGCTCTTGATTCAAGGAGTTGAAGCCGCTCTCCACTTCCTCGGATCAAACTTTACATCCATTTCCCGGGCGCTATTTAACCTCTATTGGGATCGTAATGTAGGGAAATGATATACGAGTAATAAGACAGAGATATTTCGTGAAAATATAATGAGAAAGAGTAGGTAAATTAAGCAGAGAAAGAGAGAGAGAGAGAGAGAGAGAGAGAGAGAGAGAGAGAGAGAGAGAGAGAGAGAGAGAGAGAGAGAAAGAGAGAGAGAGAGAGAGAGAGAGAGAGAAGAGAGAGAGAAGAGAAAAAGAGTGGACCAGAACAGGAGAAAGTGTCTTGAGAGTGGGGACGTCGTAGGGAGGGCAGGTAGAGAGATGAGGGAGGGCAGGTCTAGAACGAGTGTTATGAGGAGGGGAGAGGGGAGGAGGCAGTCTAGAGCCAGTGTAGGGAGGGAGTAGACGCAGTGTTAGAGAGAGGCAAGGTAGACGAGTAGGGAGGAGGAGAGAGTGTAGGAGTGCGGGAGAGAAGAGATTCAATTAATGTAGTGGTACCATTATGAGCAGCGAGGAATGTCGTCTTGAAGTGTGCGGACGTCAGTGTTAGGGAGGGCAGGTCTAGACGCCAGTGTTAGGGAGGGCAGGTCTAGACGCCAGTGTTAGGGAGGGCAGGTCTAGACGCCAGTGTTGGGAGGGCAGGTCTAGACGCCAGTGTTAGGGAGGGCAGGTCTAGACGCCAGTGTTAGGGAGGGCAGGTCTAGACGCCAGTGTTAGGGAGGGCAGGTCTAGAGCCAGTGTTAGGGAGGGCAGGTCTAGAGGCCAGTGTTAGGGAGGGGCAGGTCTAGGCCAGTGTTAGGGAGGGCAGGTCTAGACGCCAGTGTTAGGGAGGGCAGGTCTAGACGCCAGTGTTTAGGGAGGGCAGGTCTAGACGCCAGTGTTAGGGAGGGCAGGTCTAGACGCCAGTGTTAGGGAGGGCAGGTCTAGACGCCAGTGTTAGGGAGGGCAGGTCTAGACGCCAGTGTTAGGGAGGGCAGGTCTAGACGCCAGTGTTAGGGAGGGCAGGTCTAGAGCCAGTGTTAGGGAGGGCAGGTCTAGACGCCAGTGTTAGGGAGGGCAGGTCTAGACGCCAGTGTTAGGGAGGGCAGGTCTAGACGCCAGTGTTAGGGAGGGGCAGGTCTAGACGCCAGTGTTAGGGAGGGCAGGTCTAGACGCCAGTGTTAGGGAGGGGGCAGGTCTAGACGCCAGTGTTAGGGAGGGCAGGTCTAGACGCCAGTGTTAGGGAGGGCAGGTCTAGACGCCAGTGTTAGGGAGGGCAGGTCTAGACGCCAGTGTTAGGGAGGGCAGGTCTAGACGCCAGTGTTTAGGGAGGGCAGGTCTAGACGCCAGTGTTAGGGAGGGCAGGTCTAGACGCCAGTGTTAGGGAGGGCAGGTCTAGACGCCAGTGTTAGGGAGGGCAGGTCAGACGCCAGTGTTAGGGAGGGCAGGTCTAGACGCCAGTGTTAGGGAGGGCAGGTCTAGACGCCAGTGTTAGGGAGGGCAGGTCTAGACGCCAGTGTTAGGGAGGCAGGTCTAGACGCCAGTGTTAGGGAGGGCAGGTCTAGACGCCAGTGTTAGGGAGGGCAGGTCTAGACGCCAGTGTTAGGGGAGGGCAGGTCTAGACGCCAGTGTTAGGGAGGGCAGGTCTAGACGCCAGTGTTAGGGAGGGCAGGTCTAGACGCCAGTGTTAGGGAGGGCAGGTCTAGACGCCAGTGTTAGGGAGGGCAGGTCTAGACGCCAGTGTTAGGGAGGGCAGGTTAAGACGCCATGTTAGGGAGGGCAGGTCTAGACGCCAATGTTAGGGAGGGCAGGTCTAGACGCCAGTGTCAGGGAGGGCAGGTCTAGACGCCAGTGTCAGGGAGGGCACGTCTAGACGCCAATGTCAGGGAGGGCAGGTCTAGACGCCAATGTCAGGGAGGGCAGGTCTAGACGCCAGTGTTAGGGAGGCAGGTCTAGACGCCAGTGTTAGGGAGGGCAGGTCTAGACGCCAGTGTTAGGGAGGGCAGGTCTAGACGCCAGTGTTAGGGAGGCAGGTCTAGACGCCAGTGTTAGGGAGGGCAGGTCTAGCGCCAGTGTTAGGGAGGGCAGGTTTAGACGCCAGTGTTAGGGAGGGCAGGTCTAGACGCCAGTGTTAGGGAGGGCAGGTCTAGACGCCAGTGTTAGGGAGGGCAGGTTTAGACGCCAGTGTTAGGGAGGGCAGGTTTAGACGCCAGTGTTAGGGAGGGCAGGTTTTTAGACGCCAGTGTTAGGGAGAGGCAGGTGTTTAAGACGCCAACTGTTGGGGAAAGGGGCAGGTCTAGACGCCAACGTTAGGGAGGGCAGGTCTAGACGCCAGTGTCAGGGAGGCAGGTCTAGATGCCAGTGTTAGGGAGTGCAGGTCAAGACGCCAGTGTTAGGGAGGGCAGGTCTAGACGCCAGTGTCAGGGAGGGCAGGTCTAGACGCCAGTGTCATGGAGGGCAGGTAATCTTAGAGGGAAGGTAATCTTAAAGTCTTCCCGAGGCACCTACTGGTATCCCGGGTTCCCTGCGGCCTTCAGTTACCCTGGTATAAACACTGACATGCCGCAAGTGTCAGAGATGAGCAGCAGTTCCTACAAGCAGGTGACTTGTGCCAAGCACACACACCAGGGTATACAATACTGACAAGAACAAGATACACGTGTAACAGTAGTGTATCTTTCCAAAACGTTTTGCCTGTTCTGCAGTCGAAACTATGGGGACTTCGGGGCTGAAGCTTTCTCAGAATTACTTCAGGGCTGGGAGACTGTTTACCTTATATTTACTTCTGCAATGTTTATGATGCCTCCAATGTTTTAGTAACTTCTGTATTCGTCTGAAGAAGCCTGCAGAGCAGGCGAAACGTTTCGGAAATGAAAATGGCGTACTGTTGGACATGCATGTTACTCGACGAACCTTCTGAGTCAGCAGTCGCAGTCCTCACAACTGTTACCATAATATAGAAAAAGATAAGTACACCTCAGGACAATTCATAAGTGTCGTTTTCCCACATCTTGTCGTTATCACCATACCATTCCTTATATTAACACTGATAGTCGCGGCAGTATAACATTTCAGTTAACGTAACGGGAGAGTGTAGGGAAGGGGAAGCCACTCAGCACTTATATTAATTATCTCACTCATCGGTGTAATTGCGTGCTAACATCAGCCTGGCATCAAAGGATCCTATCTCCTTTCCAGTAGTTAGCCAGTATCGCTCCTTAATACTGCCTAGTCTGTCTTAGCGGTTCTTTCCAGAATGATACCGTTCACAGGACTCTCTCTTTCTCTCTTCTCTATTCCAGGAAATGAACTTACTTTCCATTCATCCTACGGATGTGGAGATTATTCATGGGTATAATAATAGTTTGTAGGACGCTTCCTAAAGTGCGGATACCTGGCTCATTACCCCGGCAAGCAGCCTGGTTACAAGGCTCAGGCACTTGTTAGGTGCAGCCTCGCTAGTCATTACTAACTCGTTCCAGGATTTACAACTAGCATTAAATGCTTGTTGTGTGTCTCGCCAGTGCGTTTGGTACGGGAAAAACTATAAGAAAGTCATATTTTAACGAGATCATAAAATTTGCCGTTTAGGGAGGTAACGAGAGAAGCAGCGGTACTAATGTGATTACTGTATCTGATTATTTATTTAACTGTTTGTTATGTCTGAGGGATGTGCGCCAGTGAGTGCATAGGTACGTGCATTCGCACACGCGTGCAGACATCACACAAAACAACCACAACCACACACACACACACACAACACGAGCTATGACCCGACCCGTGCAACCACATAGGTGAGTACATATAGGTGAGTACACACACACACACACACACACCACACCAGCTTGACCCGACCCTGCCAAGCACGTAAGGGGAAATTAGGAAAGTAAAGGCTCAACACAAGACAAGTCTGGGGCTCGAGGCAACCTTTGGCTTAGGTGAGTTCCTCACAAAGACCACACAACACAACACACCGGGGCCAGTCTGAAAACCCACACCTAGCCAAGACAGGAGAGAAAGGTAAGGGGGATACTGATAAGGGACTCATAAATAAATACTTGAGGGAAATCCACACAGGAGGACAGAAACAGGGGTTGAATAACGACATAGCAACAAGGAATCAAAGTTAAGAAATGAATGTTCAATGGAATATTCTACAGGAGTCAGTTATGTTTTTAGGAAACTTGTCAATAGCTTGGGAAGGAATAGTGGAGTGGTAGGAGGCAGGATCCATTCATAACTTTAAGAAGAGGTATGATAAAGCTCATGGAGCAGGAAGAGTGACCTAGTAGTGGCCAATGAAGAGGTGAGGCCAGGAGCTGTGTCTCCCCTGCAACCACAATTAGGTGAGTACAAACACACACACATTTAATATCTTATGTAGACAATGTGAATTAGGTTAATGTAAGACTAACTTTTAGGTATCTGCATTTTCATACCTCACACACGACACATGTCAGGACCTTCTTGCAGCACCAGCATACCTGGAGGTTACCTGGAGGTTATTCCGGGGATCAACGCCCCCGCGGCCCGGTCCATGACCAGGCCTCCCGATGGATCAGGGCCTGATCAACTAGGCTGTTACTGCTGGCCGCACGCAGTCCGACGTACGAGCCACAGCCCGGCTGATCCGGCACTGACTTTAGGTATCTGTCCAGCTCTCTCTTGAAGGCAGCCAGGGGTTTATTGGCAATTCCCCTAATGCTTGATGGGAGGCTGTTGAACAGTTTTGGGCCCCGGACACTTATGGTGTTTTCTCTTAGTGTACCAATGGCGCCCCTACTTTTTATTGGGGGCATTTTGCATCGCCTGCCCAGTCTTTTACTTTCGTAGGGAGTGATTTCTGTGTGCAGATTTGGGACCATTCCTTCCAAGATTTTCCAAGTGTAGATTATGATATATCTCTCCCTCCTGCGTTCCAACGAGTACAAGTCAAGTGCTTCCAAGCGTTCCCAGTAGTTACGGTGCTTGACAGAACTTATACGTGCAGTAAAGGATCTCTGTACACTCTCTAGATCTGCGATTTCACCTGCTTTGAATGGAGATGTTAATGTACAGCAGTATTCCAGCCTAGAGAGAACAAGTGATTTGAAAAGGATCATCATGGGCTTGGCATCTCTCGTTTTGAAAGTTCTCATTATCCATCCTATCATTTTCTTTGCACGTGCGATCGTGGCACTGTTGTGATCCTTGAAAGTGAGATCCTCAGACATTACTACTCCCAGGTCCCTTACATGAATCAACACACATGATGAAGCATGTCGAGCGAGAGAGAGAGAGCCATAACAGTTAACTAGTAAGGATAGTAGCGGACTAGTAATGGCAGCTAACTGGTATTGATGTCAGAAATTTGTTAACAGAGCTGAATAACTAAACAGTTCCAGACTCCCCCATCTTGACTACCCCATCCTGACTCCCCATCCTGACTCCCCCATCCTGACTCCCCCATCCTGACTCCCCCATCCTGACTCCCCCATCCTGACTCCCCCATCCTGACTCCCCCATCTGACTCCCCCATCCTGACTCCCCCAGCCTGACTCCCATCCTGACTCACCCAGCCTGACTCACCCAGCCCGACTCACCCAGCCTGACTCACCCAGCCCGACTCACCCCCAGCCTGACTTCCCCATCCTGATTGCCCACCCTGACTCCCCATCCTGACTCCCCATCCTGACTCCTCCATCCTGACTCCCCCATCCTGACTCACCCAGCCTGACTTCCCCATCCTGATTTCCCATCCCGACTCCCCCTCCTGACTCCCCAACCTGACTAACCCATCCTGACTCCCCCATCCTGACGCCCCCATCCTGACTACCCTATCCTGACTACCCTATCCTGACTTCCCCCCTCCTGACTCCCCCACTCCTGACTCCCCCCACTCCTGACTCCCCCACTCCTGACTCCCCCACTCCTGACTCCCCCACTCCTGACTCCCCCCACTCCTGACTCCCCCATCCTGGCTCCCCATCCTACGCCCATCTGACGCCCCCATCCTGACTACCCTATCCTGACTTCCCCATCCTGACTACCCATCCTGACTACCCCATCCTGACTACCCTATCCTGACTACCCTAATCCTGACTTCCCCACTCCTGACTCCCCCACTCCTGACTCCCCCACTCCTGACTCCCCCACCTACTCCCCCCTTTACTCCCCCACTCCTGACTCCCCCACTCCTGACTCCCCACTCCTGACTCCCCCACTCCTGACTCCCCCATCCTGGCTCCCCCATCCTGACGCCCCATCCTGACGCCCCCATCCTGACTACCCTATCCTGACTTCCCCATCTGACTACCCCATCCTGACTACCCCATCCTGACTACCCCATCCTGACTACCCCATCCTGACGCCCCATCATATTCTTACATTCCTCTCTTTCCCTTTTAATCTCCTATACCATCATCCCTCTCTTCACCGTCTCCCTACCAATCATTTTCACCTCTCTCTCTCTCTCTCTCTCTCTCTTCTCTCTCTCTCTCTCTCTCTCTCCTTCCTCTTTACCAGTTATCTGCTCCTACATCATCGCCACCATCATCTTTTCCCCGTCTTCCATCTATACAAGTGTCTTCATGACCTTTCAAGCAGTTCACTTGTAAGGCAGTGATAAATCATATCTTGGGAGTTGTGGGGAGGCAGTGGGCTGGGTGGGGAGGCACTGGGCTCGGTGAGGAGGCAGTGGGCTGGGTGGGGTGGCGGTAGGCTTGGTGGGGTGGCGGTGGGGTGGGTGGGGTGGGAGTGGGCTGGGTGGGGTGGCCGTAGTAGGGTGGAGGAAGAGGGTGAGGGGAAAGGGTCTAACAAGTCCCCTCCTCCCCTCTCCCCCTGCCAAGAAAGTGACATTAATTACTTCTGCAGTTGCAGGTTGCACTGAACCCAACCCCTGGTGTCTATATACTGAGCTCTAATATACTATAATATATATATATATATATTATATATATATATATATATATATTATATATAAAATATATATATATATATATAACTGGGCTTTGGGGTCTCTCAAGGCAGTGAAGCTGCAGCTCATGCGGCAAGGGCCTACATCAGGGACCTACCAGAAGACAAGGCCGTTGTCAAACTTGATTTTAGAAATGCCTTTAATATGGTGAAAAGAGATGCTGTCTTGCCAGCTGTTCGGGATCGGTTCCCCAGTCTTTTTCCCTTCATTTCAGCCGGCTACAGCAAACCCTCAATTCTTTTGTTTGGAGAACATGAAATTCTCTCATCAGAAGGTGTTCAGCAGGGTGACCCACTAGCTCCATTTCTCTTCTGCTTGGCATTAAGAGAACTAACTTCCAGCCTACGCAGCGAGCTCAACATCTGGTACCTGGATGATGGCACTCTGGCAAGTACTGAAGAGTCCCTGGTAGGGGACCTACAACTGGTGAAAACACAGGGAGAAGACTTGGGACTCATCCTCAATCCCTCCAAGTGTGAAATCATCACGGCGAACCAAGAAATAATCAATGCTGTGCGAAGAATCCTCCCAGAAGTCTCTACTACCACTCCGTCCAACAGTACCCTGTTGAGAGCACCGCTGGGTCACCAGGCCATCGACACAGTCCTCAAGGACAAATTGAATGACCTGATGAGAATGGAGGAGAGAATAAGCAATCTTGATGCCCATGATGCTCTGTATCTCCTTACTATTCCAAGACTCACTTACTTCCTGAGGTGTGCACCCTCTTTTGACAACCCAACACTCCACGAATATGACGCACACCTGAGGTCAACCCTTAAGAAGACACTGAACCTGTCACTAGAGGATCAGCAATGCGATCAGGCAACCCTCCCAGTGCGACTGGGAGGTACAGAGGTGCGCAAAGCAACGCATACCGCTTTACCTGCTTTTCTGTCTTCGTGTTTGGCTTCCAGTGCATTAGTCAAGATTGTTCGCGAAAGCTTGAGAGACGTGGTAGGAGCTCAAGACCCCAGGTTTACTGAAGCAGTGATTCGGTGGGACACCCTTACAGATTCCTCCAGTAGACCAGTTCCTCCCAAAGAACACACAGTCCCACTGGGACAAACCGATCATGGAAAAAAACACAATGCTCTCCAACGCCTCAGGAAAGGACAAAGCTCGTCTCCTGGCAGTGAAGGCACCACACTCAGATTTCCTGTTAGCTGTTCCCAATTCCTCCTTGGGCACTCGACTAGACCCACAGGCCATTCGGATTGGTGTTGCTCTTCGCCTAGCCGCCCCCATCCTCACCGAACATAGGTGTATTTGCGGCAGGGCGACAGCTGATCAATTCGGACTTCATGGTCTCGTGTGTCACACAGCAGAAGGGAAGTATGCCAGGCATGAGAAGGTCAATGACATCATAAGGAGGTAATTGTTTGAAAAAGGGGGAAGGTAACTCCAGTCCATTGAATCAAGAACCCTTTACCGGCAACGAAGACTTGTGTCAACAGGTGCCACTGTTCCATCAACAAGCGCCACTGTTGTGTCAACAGATGCTACTGTTCTGTCAACAGGCTCCACTGTTATGTCATCAGGTGCCACTGCTGTGCCAACAGGTGCCACTGTCGTGTCAATAAGGTGCCTCTGTTCCGTCATCAGGTGCCAATGTTGTGTCAACAGGTGCCACCCTGATTAAAGACTTTACTAACTTGCTTATTTTTTCTATATACTTTTAAAGAAACTAATGTGAACCAAGAGATTGCTTTTAAAATCTCAGGTTCAAAGTGAAGTGAAAAAAATAATTAGAACGGATGTAAAAGCCTTGAATGATTGGTCAGGTTTAAAGCTTGTCGACTACATGAGGGTCATTAAGACTGCTTATTACCTGTACACCACCAGTTAAGAATACTTTGATCCCTATATATATATATATATATATATATATATATATATATATATATATATATATATATATATATATATATATATATATATATATATATATATATATATATATATATATATATATATATATATATATATATATATATATATATATATATATATATATATATGTCGTGCCGAATAGGCAGAACTTGCGATCTTAGCTTAAATAGCAACGCTCATCTTGCCATATAGGACAAGTGAAAATTTGTGTATGCAATAATTTCGCCAAAATCATTCTGAACCTAACGAAAAAAATATATTTCACTGTGTTTGTTTAGTATTAAATTACTGTAAACAAATCTAAAATATATTTAGTTGGGTTAGGCT
>NC_069409.1:72397979-72412979 GCF_026875155.1 Cherax quadricarinatus
ATATACATATATACATATATATACATATGTATATATGTATATGTATATATATGTATATGTATATATATGTATATATGTATATATATGTATATATATCTAGGTAGTAGGTTGGTAGACAGCAACCACCCAGGGAGGTACTACTGTCCTGCCAAGCGAGTGTAAAACGAAAGCCTGTAATTGTTTTACATGATGGTAGGATTGCTGGTGTCTTTTTTTCTGTCTCATGAACATGCAAGATTTCAGGTACGTCTTGCTACTTCTACTTACACTTAGATCACACTACACATACATGTACAAGCACATATATGTGTGATGAATGGTTTGAAAAACCGACAAGTTGAAGATTGAGACACTTATGCAGCATATGGGAATCTTTATTCAGGAAACGTATCGCCACACAGTGGCTTCATCAGTCCAATACAAAGAGGAAGGCGTAAGGAGAGGAGGAGAATGAGGTAATCAGTCCCTCAACCTGGAGTCGATGTGTTCAGTCCATCAATCTTGTAGAATGTACAGCATAGAGCCGTAGACGTGGCTTATATACTGTAGTGAGGTGAGGTGAAGCAGGCGGAGGCGGGGTCATAGTGGTACCATCCACTAGTGGATGGTACCACTATGACCCCGCCTCCGCCTGGTTCACCTCACCTCACTACAGTATATAAGCCACGTCTACGGCCCTATGCTGTACATTCTACAAGATTGATGGACTGAACACATCGACTCCAGGTTGAGGGACTGATTACCTCATTCTCCTCCTCTCCTTACGCCTTCCTCTTTGTATTGGACTGATGAAGCCACTGTGTGGCGAAACGTTTCCTGAATAAAGATTCCCATATGCTGCATAAGTGTCTCAATCTTCAAGCACATATATACACACCCCTCTGGGTTTTCTTCGATTTTCTTTCTAGTTCTTATTCTTGTTTATTTCCTCTTATCTCCATGGGGAAGTGGAACAGAATTCTTCCTCCGTAAGCTATGTGTGTTGTAAGAGGCAACTAAGATGCCGGGAGCAATGGGCTAGTAACCCCTTCTCCTGTATATATTACTAAATTAAAAATGAGAAACTTCTGTTTTTCTTTTTGGGCCACCCTGCCTCAGTGGGATACGGCCGGTGTGTTGAAAGAAAGATGTATATATATGTATATATATGTATATATATGTATATATACATACATATATACATATATATACATATATATACATATATATACATATACATATATATACATATATATACATATATATACAATATATATACATATATATACATATCATATATAATACATATATATACATATATATATACATACATATATACATACATATATACATACATATATACATACATATATACATACATATATACATACATATATACATACATATATACATACATATATACATACATATATACATACATATATACATACATATATACATACATATATACATATACATATATACATACATATATACATATACATATATACATACATATATACATATATATATATAATGTCGTGCCGAATATGTAAAACTGGTCAATTAGCAAGAACTCATTTAAAACTAAATCCTTTCTGAAATTTTCTTTTATACGTTTAAAGATATATTTTTTTCATTAAAGTTTATGTAAAAATTTATAATTTTGCACCAAAAGAATCTTAGAAAACTTACCTAACCTTATTATAACAAGAGCAATTTATTTTAGCCTAACCCAACTAAATATATTTTAGGTTTGTTTACAATAATTTAATACTAAACAAACACAGTGAAATATATCTTTTTCGTTAGGTTCAGAATGATTTTGGCAAAATTATTGCATACACAAATTTTCACTTGTCCTATATGGCAAGATGAGCGTTGCTATTTAAGCCAAGATCGCAAGTTCTGCCTATTCGGCACGATATATATATATATAATAATCAATCCTTTAGTTATAAATTTAAATAAATCCTGAAAGAAAATTTGGTTTATTTAATAATTCTAGCTCAAAGGAACTTTCAGGGTATTTCAAATTATTTAGACTTCAACTCCTAAAGGTGAAAACTCCTCATGAAGGTGTTTTCTTATTGGCAGCCCTGAATTCCTCTCTGGACACTCGTGTTGACCCTCCAATGCTTCGTGTTAAACTAGATCCTTTATCTTGCCACTCCCCTCTTGATTCGAGCAACTGGACTTAGCCTCCCCTTCCTCCAATCAAACCTAAATGCTTCCCATTCCACAGGTGCTTTATAACCCCTACATGTTCACATCACACCTGCTCACATCATAGGCATATTCGCAGTGGTGCATCGTTACACTAATTTGACCCATGATCTCTGCCGTAGAGAAGAGTTTTAAAGCCTCGGGGCGTGTAGCGGCTTACAGTATAATTAAAGAGTGACACCAACCCACTGAAGAGCACAAACAGCCCCCGAATATGAAGACTTTGATAACAGTATAAATAATACTTAAGAGTTGCCATGGTTCCATGGGCAGTTGGCAAGCACATGCTGTGGGATTTGCAAACATTCGTCTCCTGTGTAGCCCAGCAGGCGGGGAAACCCCCAGCTTCAGGAAAACCAAACGCCAACCAGAAGAAATTGTGATGGAAAGATGCGAGTCACAAGACTTTTAGTTAAATGTTTCGCTCATTGTGGAGGTTTGAGTTGACACGATAAATAGAGCGAAACGTTGTCCCTAAAAATGTCAACTGTGTAACGTGTGTCTTCTTCTCTTATTCATCACTATATTTATCTCATGGTACGTTCACAGATCTTTTTCCACCTCATGGTACGTTCACAGATCTTGGCCTACCTTCTGGTACGTTCGCAGATCTTGACCTACCTCACGGTGCGTTCACAGATCTTGACCTACCTAACGGTATGTTCACAGATCTTGACCTCGTAGTTCCTAAGACAAGTAGGCAAAATACTCGATAGAGAAACTAAGGATCATAAAGCAGCCAGTTTTCTATTGCAGCAAATCACCTGCGAGGATATGAATAAGTTTTTCTTTTTAATTTAATTACTGACGAGCATAACAGAGGACGGGTGAGCATAATTCGGGTCCCGTCAGCATCATACAAGTTGGGTGAATGCTTGTGGGCACCAGAACTTGACTCTCGGTGTGGGTAGAGGGTGAGGTCCTTGGTTCGAATCCACCTCTGGATAAATGTTTACAGATATACTGGTTTTCGAGGATATATATATATATAATATATATATATATATATATATATATAAATAATATATATATATATATATATATATATATATATATATATATATATATATATTTTGTATATATATATATATATATATATATATAAAAATATATATATTATATATATAAATATATATATATATATATATATGTGTTTTGTGTGTGTGTGTGTGTGTTGTGTACTCACCTAGTTGAGGTTGGGGGGGTCGAGTCCAAGCTCCTGGCCCCGCCTCTTCACTGATCGCTACTAGGTCACTCTCCCTGAGCCGTGAGCTTTATCATACCTCTGCTTAAAGCTATGTATGGATCCTGCCTCCACTACATCGCTTCCCAAACTATTCCACTTACTGACTACTCTGTGGCTGAAGAAATACTTCCTAACATCCCTGTGATTCATCTGTGCCCTTCAGCTTCCAACTGTGTCCCCTTGTTACTGTGTCCAATCTCTGGAACATCCTGTCTTTGTCCACCTTGTCAATTCCCTCTCAGTATTTTGTATGTCGTTATCATGTCCCCCCTATCTCTCCTGTCCTCCAGTGTCGTCAGGTTGATTTCCCTTAACCTCTCCTCGTAGGACATACCTCTTAGCTCTGGGACTAGTCTTGTTGCAAACCTTTGCACTTTCTCTAGTTTCTTCACGTGCTTGGCTAGGTGTGGGTTCCAAACGGTGCCGCATACTCCAATATGGGCCTAACATACACGGTGTACAGGGGCCTGAATGATTCCTTATTAAGATGTCGGAATGCTGTTCTGAGGTTTGCTAGGCGCCCATATGCTGCAGCAGTTATTTGGTTGATGTGCGCTTCAGGAGATGTGCCTGGTGTTATACTCACCCCAAGATCTTTTTTCCTTGAGTGAGGTTTGTAGTCTCTGACCCCCTAGACTGTACTCCGTCTGCGGCCTTCTTTGCCCTTCCCCAATCTTCATGACTTTGCACTTGGTGGGATTGAACTCCAGGAGCCAATTGCTGGACCAGGTCTGCAGCCTGTCCAGATCCCTTTGTAGTTCTGCCTGGTCTTCGATCGAGTGAATTCTTCTCATCAACTTCACGTCATCTGCAAACAGGGACACCTCAGAGTCTATTCCTTCCGTCATGTCGTTCACAAATACCAGAAACAGCACTGGTCCTAGGACTGACCCCTGCGGGACCCCGCTGGTCACAGGTGCCCACTCTGACACCTCGCCACGTACCATGACTCGCTGCTGTCTTCCTGACAAGTATTCCCTGATCCATTGTAGTGCCTTCCCTGTTATCCCTGCTTGGTCCTCCAGTTTTTGCACCAAACTCTTGTGTGGAACTGTGTCAAACGCCTTCTTGCAGTCCAAGAAAATGCAATCCACCCACCCCTCTCTCTCTTGTCTTACTGCTGTCACCATGTCATAGAACTCCAGTAGGTTTGTGACACAGGATTTCCCGTCCCTGAAACCATGTTGGCTGCTGTTGATGAGATCATTCCTTTCTAGGTGTTCCACCACTCTTCTCCTGATAATCTTCTCCATGATTTTGCATACTATACATGTCAGTGACACTGGTCTGTAGTTTAATGCTTCATGTCTGTCTCCTTTTTTAAAGATTGGGACTACATTTGCTGTCTTCCATGCCTCAGGCAATCTCCCTGTTTCGATAGATGTATTGAATATTGTTGTTAGGGGTACACATAGCGCCTCTGCTCCCTCTCTCAATACCCATGGGGAGATGTTATCTGGCCCCATTGCCTTTGAGGTATCTAGCTCACTCAGAAGCCTCTTCACTTCTTCCTCGGTTGTGTGCACTGTGTCCAGCACTTGGTGGTGTGCCCCACCTCTCCGTCTTTCTGGAGTCCCTTCTGTCTCCTCTGTGAACACTTCTTTGAATCTCTTGTTGATTTTCTTCACATACTTCACGGCCCATTTCTTGTTGTCTCTCCTCCTTCCTTCCTTAGCCTGATTACCTGTCCTTGACTGTTGTTTTCCTTCTGATGTGGCTGTACAACAGTTTTCGGGTCAGATTTGGCTTTCGCTGCTATGTCATTTTCATATTGTCTTTGGGCCTCCCTTCTTATCTGTGCATATTCGTTTCTGGCTCTACGACTGTTCTCCTTATTCTCCTGGGTCCTTTGCCTTCTATATTTCTTCCATTCCCTAGCACACTTGGTTTTTGCCTCCCTGCACCTTTGGGTAAACCATGGCTCATCCTGGCTTTTTCTTTAAATCCTGTTACCCTTGGGTACAAACCTCTCCTCAGCCTCCTTGCATTTTGTTGCTACATATTCCATCACTCATTAACTGGCTTCCCTGCCAGTTCTCTGTCCCACTGAACCCCGTTCAGGTAGTTCCTCATTCCTGTGTAGTCCCCTTTCTTGTAGTTTGGCTTCATTCGTCCTGGCCTTCCTGCTTCTCCCTCCACTTGTAGCTCTACTGTGTATTCGAAGCTTAAAACCACATGGTCACTGGCCCCAAGGGGTCTTTCATATGTGATGTCCTCGATATCTGCACTACTCAAGGTGAATACTAAGTCCAGCCTTGCTGGTTCATCCTCTCCTCTCTCTCTTGTAGTGTCCCTTAACGTGTTGGCACATGAAGTTTTCCAGTACCACCTCCATCATCTTAGCCCTCCATGTATCTTGGCCCCCATGTGGGTCCAAGTTCTCCCAATCGATCTCCTTGTGGTTAAAGTCACCCATGATCAGGAGCTTTGCCCTGCATGCATGAGCTCTTCTGGCCACTCTAGCCAGTGTGTCAACCATCGCTCTATTGCTCTCGTCGTACTCCTTGCCTTGGCCTCCTGCTGTTCTGTGGTGGGTTATACATCACTGCTATTACCACCTTGGGACCTCCAGAGTGAAGTGTTCCCACTATGTAATCACTTTCTTCTCCGCTGTCTCCTTTCTCCAGCTCATCAAAATTCCAGCGATTTTTGATCAGCAATGCCACTCCTCCACCCCCCCTGTTCCCTCTGTCTTTCCTCAGGATTTGGTATCCCGTTGGAAAGATGGCATCTGTTATCATACCTGTAAGCTTGGTTTCTGTGAGAGCTATGATGTCCAGTGATGCTTCTTTGACTCTTTCATGCCACTCCTCCCACTTATTTGTTATTCCATCAGCGTTTGTGTACCATACCTTCAGTTTCCTTTCCAACACTGTGGTGTGTGTGTGTGTGTGTGTGTGTGTGTGTGTGTGTGTGTGTGTACGTGTCCTGTGTCCTTACCAAGTTGTATTTGAAGGTGGTCGACGCTTAGCTCCTGACCCCGAGGCTGTGTATACATGTCATTAATCCTACCCAACCTGCCTCTAAAAAAAAAGAAGACAAAAGAGAACATCAAATAAAAGACTTAACTAGATTAGACCTCGTTCATCCAACCAAAATCACAAAATATACAGTACCCCAAAAATAGTTAGTGTTTTCCCAAGGGCGTTCTCCCTCGCTGATTGCTGGCTGAGAGAGGCAAAAAATGATGCAGATTTTTGTTGCACTCCATGCAAATTACGAAACAAATTCGTGCGTTGTGTTTGTAGGTTGTGCAGCAACTGTCGGTTCGTGACTGAGGTGGTGAGTGTAAGTACGGGTTAACAGCATGTTCAGAGAGGGCTGCCTTGAGGTATCACGTATATATATTGATCACAATTACTTGCTGCAATATTAAGTGTGGTTAGGTCAGTGTTACACTATGGAATGATCTGATGGGACTTTTAATGCCCCAGGTGTTGCTGCCGCCACCTGAGTAGCCTGTGACGCGCCACTGACTGTGGATCATATGGCAACAGTTTGTCCGCTGTTTAGTCTTTTTGTCGTGGCTTTTATAATTACCGAGGTGACTTAGGGACCTCGGGGAACTTTCAGAGGGAGTCTTATGACATTAATAATTTAATGAGGGTTTTAATTGATGGGCGTTTTCATTTGATATGAGTCTTGTGTTCAGTGTTTATGTTTGTTTTATTAATTATTTGTTAACTGTGGTCTTGTTTAGACATGTGCAACACTTTACTGAAGAAAATGTTACGCTACAGTGGCTTCCTCAGTCCTGTACAAGGAAGAATGGTGAAGATCAGAAGGAGTTTGAGGTAATCAGTCCCTCAGTCTTGAAAAGCTTGATTCATTACATCGACTCCAGACTGAGGGACTGATTACCTCAAACTCCTTCTGATCTTCACCATTCTTCTATGTATAGGACTGATGAAGCCACTATGTGGCGAAACGTTTTTCACAATAAAGATACCCAAGTGTGACATGTGTAATTTATCAACTTGTCGGTTCTCTGAACCGTTTATCTACATTTATGTCCATTTTTTTTTCCTGTATTTTTGTTATGGTTGTGAGCAGTGACCTGCGATGTGTAGGAATCTTCCGTAAATATTACAGCCATTGTTACCAAGTGTTGTTGTCTCTGCTTCTTAACTTTAATTACCTCTTCCTTGCCAACTCCTTTACCTCGTTACTCTCTCTTGTCAAACTCTGTTTCCTTTTATCCCCCTCCATCGTTTTCCTCCCCCACTCTCCACCCACGATCTACCCTCCCTCATGAGCTCCTCCTTTTCACCCACCTCACCCCTCTCCGTCTATTCCACACACTCCTCACTCCCCAAGGGGTGTCTCTCGCCCTCCCCTAGTGCGCAGGATGCCACGGGGGACGTATATCAGAGAGGTATCCCTTAACAGGTAGTCACAAGGTAACTGTTACGGGGAGAGGGGATGCTGAGTGGTATAGGAGAGAGGGATGGGATGGCTGAGAGGGGAAGAAAGCCATAGGAGACAAACTCACTGGTTAATCAGGAGATATTAAGTCCAGGGAGATTACAAGAGTGAGGAGAGAGCCTTCTGATTTACTAACGTAGCGTCTTGTCTAGACTGAGCTGTAGCTAATCAGGTAAGCTCGTGTAGAGCGATAGACCTGTATGTCTCTCCCATGTACCATCACCGCTCCCACTACCATCACTAGTAATAGCAGGACCACCACCACCACCACCACAATCACCACCACCACCACAATCACCACCACCACTACCAACCAGACAAAGCTGGCGCAAGCCTCAACATTCTTAGCCAGCGAGATCACATTCTCGAACATGTAAAGTGTAGGAAAAGTACTTTTGTCCCCACGACACCCCAACACCCCCACACCACCCCCACAACACCCCCACACCACCCCCACAACACCCCAACACTCCCACAACACCCCCGCAACACCCCACACCCCCACACCACCCCAACACCCCACACCCCCACACCACAACACCCTACACCCCCACACCACCCCCACAACGCCCCAACACCCCCACAACACCCCACACCCCCACACCACACCCCAACACCCCCACAACACCCCACACCACCCCAACACTCCACACCCTCACACCACCCCCACAACACCCCAACAACACCCCAACAACACCCCACAACACCCCACACCACCCCCACAACACCCCACACCACCACCCCAACACTCCACACCCTCACACCACCCCCACAACACCCCAACAACACCCCCACAACACCCCACACCACCCCCAACAACACTCCCGCACCCAAATCACAACACCCACAACCATCCCCACAACAACCCCCACACCACCCCCACAACACCCCACAACCACCCCCACAACACACCCCACGCCACCTCACAACACCCCCACAACACCCCACACCACAACACCCCTACCGCCACCTGCACAACACCCCACACCACCACCACAAACACCCACATCACCCCTACACGCACCCACACATCCCACACCACCCCCACAACACCAACTACAACACCCCCACAACACCCCACACCACCCCCACAACATCCCACGCCACCTGTACAACACCCCCACAACACCTCCAACACCACAACACCCCTACGCCACCTGCACAACACCCCCACACCACCACCACAACATCCCACTATCACCCCTACGCCACCCACCCCACATCCCACACCACAACTACAACACCTCCACATCCACTCCCACAACTCTCCCACGCCACCCGCACAACTCTCCACGCCACCCGCACAACACTCCCACGCCACCCGCACAACACTCCCACGCCTACCCCACAACACTCCCCACACCATCCCCACAACACCCAACACCCCCACAACACCCGACAAAACCCCCACACCACCCAACAACACCCCCATACCACCCAACAACACCCCTACACCACCTAGAAGACCCCCAAACTACCCATACTACTCCACAACACGTCCACACCACCCACAACAACCCCGCACACCCCACAGTAGCAAAACAATACTCCAACGCGACCCACAACCCCAAACCACCCCAAAAACACGCCCACACCACCCACATCACCCCACAACACCCCCACACCACAAACAACAACCCTACACCACCAACAACACCCAAACACCGACCACAACACCCTCTCTCTCACACACACACACACGCAGACAGAGTATAGGCTAGGTGGACAAAGACTACAGACCTCACTCAGGGAGAAAGACCTTGGGGTGACCATAACACCGAGCACATCACCGGAGGCACACATCAACCAAATAACCGCTGCAGCATACGGGCGCCTGGCAAACCTGAGAATAGCGTTCCGATACCTTAATAAGGAATCGTTCAAGACACTGTACACTGTGTATGTTAGGCCCATACTGGAGTATGCAGCACCAGTCTGGAACCCACACCTGGTCAAGCACGTCAAGAAGTTAGAGAAAGTACAAAGGTTTGCAACAAGGCTAGTCCCAGAGCTCAAGGGAAATGTCGTACGAGGAAAGGTTAAGGGAAATCGGACTGACGACACTGGAGGACAGAAGGGTCAGGGGAGACATGATAACGACATACAAGATACTGCGGGGAATAGACAAGGTGGACAGAGATAGGATGTTCCAGAGAGGGGACACAGAGACAAGGGGTCACAACTGGAAGCTGAAGACTCAGACGAGTCACAGGGACGTTAGGAAGTATTTCTTCAGTCATAGAGTTGTCAGGAAGTGGAATAGCCTAGCAAGTGAAGTAGTGGAGGCAGGAACCATACATAGTTTTAAGAAGAGGTATGACAAAGCTCAGGAAGCAGAGAGAGAGAGGATCCAGTAGCGATCAGTGAAGAGGCGGGGCCAGGAGCTGAGTCTCGACCCCTGCAACCACAATTAGGTGAGTACAATTAGGTGAGTACACACACACACACGAGGACAGGAGGGTTAGGGGAGACATGATAACGACATGCAAAATACTGCGTGGAACAGACAAGGTGGACAGAGACAGGATGTTCCAGAGATGGGACACAGAAACAAGGGGTCACAATTGGAATTTGAAGACCCAGATGAGTCAAAGGGATGTTAGGAAGTATTTCTTCAGTCATAGAGTAGTCAGGAAGTGGAACAGCCTAGCAAGTGAGGCAGGAACCATACATAGCTTTAAGATGAAGTATGATAAAGCTCATGGAGCAGGGAGAGAGAGGACCTAGTGGCAATCAGTGAAGAGGCGGGGCCAGGAGCTGAGCCTCGACCCCTGCAACCACAATTAGGTGAGTACACACGCACACGTACACGCACACACGACCAGTGAAGAGGCACCCCTGCAACCACAACTAGGTGGGTCCACACACACAGGCAGGACTACAAAGAAACCTGGACAGGCTGCAAGCCTGGTCCAGCAACTGGCTCCTCGAATTTAACCCCGCCAAATACAAAGTAATGAAGATCGGGAAAGGGCAAAGAAGACCGTAAACAGAGTATAGCCTAGGTGGCCAAAGACTGCAAACTTCGCTAAAGGAAAAGGATCTTGGAGTGAGTATAATTCCGAGCACATCTGAGGCGTACGTCAACCAGATAACTGCTGCAGCATATGGGCGCCAGGCAAACCTGAGAATAGCGTTCCGATACCTCAGAAAGGCCCATACTGGAGTATGCAGCACCAGTTTGGAGCTAACACCAGGTGAAGCACGTCAAGAAATTAGAGAAACTCCAAAGGTTTGCAACAAGACTAGTTTCAGAGCCAAGGGCAAAGTCCTATGAATAAAAGTTAAGGGAAATCGGCCTGACGACACTGGAGGACAGGAGGGTTACAGGAGACATGATAACGATATACAAAATACTGCGAGGAATTGACAAGGTGAATAGAGACAGGATGTTCCAGAGACGGGACACAGGAACAAGGGGTCACAGTTGGAAGTTGAAGACTCAGACGAGTCAAGGGGATGTTAGGAAGCATTTCTTTAGTCAGAGTTGTCAGGTAAAGGAATAGTCTGGCAAGTGACGTAATGGAGGCAGGATCCATACATAGTTTTAAGACGAGGTTTGATAAAGCTCATGGAGCAGCCACAAATAGGCGAGTACAAATAGGCACATACACATATACACATACACATACATACACACACATACACACACACACACACACCTTCCCTGTTATCCACAAACAATTTTTTTTATTTCTGTGAGTCTGGTCACAGCAGCTTGTGTTTACTCAGTGGCTCTCGTGGCTTGGCGGAGACCTGCTTACATCTGCTGGCTTAACTGGGATTGAGCACACGCATCAGCTGGCTTCCCCAACTCTTAGATGTTAGCATAGTCTATGTTGTAATTCTTAGATGATAGCCTCGTCTAAGTTGCAATGCTTAGATGTTAGCCTCGTCTAAGTTGCAGCTCCAAGATGTTAGCCTCGTCTAAGTTGCAGCTCCAAGATGTTAGCCTCGTCTAAGTTGCAGCTCCAAGATGTTAGCCTCGTCTAAGTTGCAGCTCCAAGATGTTAGCCTCGTCTAAGTGCAGCTCCAAGCTGTTAGCCTCGTCTGTTGCAGCTCCAAGATGTTAGCCTCGTCTAAGTTGCAGCTCCAAGATGTTAGCCTCGTCTAAGTTGCAGCTCCAAGATGTTAGCCTCGTCTAAGTTGCAGCTCCAAGATGTTAGCCTCGTCTAAGTTGCAGCTCCAAGATGTTAGCCTCGTCTAAGTTGCAGCTCCAAGATGTTAGCCTCGTCTAAGTTGCAGCTCCAAGATGTTAGCCTCGTCTAAGTTGCAGCTCCAAGATGTTAGCCTCGTCTAAGTTGCAGCTCCAAGATGTTAGCCTCGTCTAAGTTGCAGCTCCCAAGATGTTAGCCTCGTCTAAGTTGCAGCTCCAAGATGTTAGCCTCGTCTAAGTTGCAGCTCCAAGATGTTAGCCTCGTCTAAGTTGCAGCTCCAAGATGTTAGCCTCGTCTAAGTTGCAGCTCCAAGATGTTAGCCTCGTCTAAGTTGCAGCTCCAAGATGTTAGCCTCGTCTAAGTTGCAGCTCCAAGATGTTAGCCTCGTCTAAGTTGCAGCTCCAAGATGTTAGCCTCGTCTAAGTTGCAGCTCCAAGATGTTAGCCTCGTCTAAGTTGCAGCTCCAAGATGTTAGCCTCGTCTAAGTTGCAGCTCCAAGAGATCCCTCGCTCTACATCAGTTTCTTTAAAGTTACTACTTGTTCTCCCTTTAATTTTGTATGTGTTTTCTAATTAATTTCATGGGTATTTATTTTCGTATAAGCACCTATTTACTTTGTAGGTACTCTTTTTAGTTCGTTTTGGTTTCTTGGCCTCAACATATATTTACAGCTATTTTCGTACTGGGTTCTCCTTCCAACACTCGGGAACTAATAATGGTGAAGTGATTACCATATATATATGTCGTGCCGAATAGGTAAAACTTGCAATTTTGGCTTAAATAGCAACGGTCTTCTTGCCGAATAAGGCAAGTGAAAATTTGTATATGCAATAATTTCGCAAAAATCATTCTGTACCTAACGAAAAAAATGTATTTAATTGTGTTTTTTTGTTGTTAAATTATTGTAAACTTATCTAAAATATATTTAGTTGGGTTAGGCTAAATTAAATTACGCTTGTTATAAGAAGGCCAGGTAAGTTTTCTAAGGTTCTTCTGGTACAAAATTATTAATTTTTACATTAACATAAATGAAAAAAATGTCTTTAAACGTATAAGAGAAAATTTTAGAAAGGACTTAACTTTAAATGAGTTCTTGCTAATTGACCAGTTTTACCTATTCGGTACGACATTATACTCACACACACACATTATAAACACAGTATGAACAAGCCTGTGTGGAATACATTCTTCACGGGACATTAACTTGTGCATTTAAAGCTTCGAATGTTTCTCCATCCATCATTAGAAATGTGAAAGTACTTGTACAGTGTAAGATTAAAAGGCAATAGTAAAATAATAATAGACGATAATAATAGAAATATGTGAAGTTATCCCACTGAAACAAAATAAAGTACATTTGTACTAAGTTGATAAAACCTGCATTTAAAAAATATATTTTCAGTGGTTAATACAGATTTGAAAAAAAAATTTAAGAAACTTCATCAACAGGCTGAATTATTTTGATTACTGTACTCTCCCCTTCCTAGGATCAAACCTGATTCCCTCCCTTTCCCATACATTTTACCCGGGTTGACCCTTTCCCATGAGTGGGAAAGGGTGCAAGGGGGATCCCCCAAAGGTCAGTACTGAGCCCCTTTTTATTTTCTCCCCATTTTAAAATAATTCGCCAAAGGGGGAACCCCGTATTTTTTTTTTTTTTACAAATTATTAAGATTTTTAAATTTAAAAGGGGAAAGGGAGTCTGTGGAAGACTTCAAGGGGCCTCCCGAGGCCACCGAATAAGTGAAAGGGTCATCAAAACTGAAGAGGGTAAGAAAAGGGCACACGCAGAGCGGGGAAAAAAGAAAACCAACTTTGAATATGGCGAAAAGCAAAAAGAGTTACTTTTTTCACAGCATCCATCTCGGTCGGGGAGTCTCCAGCACCCAACAAGATTTCCAACACTGACTGATGTGTTTTAAAACACTCCAGAATATGCGCTAAACATGGATAAAACATCGGGTAAAAGCACATACAGAAACTAAAAAATATTAAAATCTCGTAACCAGACAAAACCTGGACTTGAATTGGATGCTTTTAGGGGCTAGAAGAACCAACGACCGGGAGAGAAAAAACCAGGGTAATATTCCAAATAAAATAACCCAAAGGGGAAAGACAGAATTTTTTTGGAATGAAAAACAAAGGGAAGAGGAGCTAAAGGGTTTTTTAAAACATTTAAGTCTTTTGTCCTAGATTTGTAAACAAGAGATGTAAGGGAACAAATTATAGACAGCTTTGAAGAAAATCAATAACACGACATCCAGAATCCAGCCGAAACAGTTTGAGATGTAATAAAGTTGGTAAAATTTACCGACAAATGTAAAGTAAAAGGACAAAAGTCAACTAATGTGACATTATTGTGCAACGTTTTGGGGTCTCCAGGAGCTTAAAAGCTTAAATAAAGCCCTGGAGCGAAACTTTTGCCACAAAAATGTCACTTTAGTTGCACTTGTGTCCTTTTTTTTTACAAACATTTGAGAGACGGAGTCAGAGGGTAAGAATCGACCCCCGAACCTACACGATGAGTCCAACTGGACAAGTACACTAACACAGTGTAGACAGTTAAGTGTCTCTCATAAGTGCAGAACATTCTTCCATCTTGCTGCTTCACCTATAAAGGCCAACTAGGAGACTTAGTGATTACCAATTCATTTTTCCCGGTTACACGATAATACCGCGATACTCGACCATTTTCTTACCTTCTTTAAAGTCGTTTTAAAAAACCCCCAACGTGACGTAACTATCTTTATGACCAGACAAATCTTATTTCTGTTGAGTTTTAGGTAAATTATTCATTGAAATGAACCGTGTTTCTGTCTCCCTTCAGATTAAGTCAAGTAAGTTGTTTACCTTTCAGTTCATCACGCCGTAATCCCAAAAACCTCAAGGGATTAATTCCCCCCGTTACAACCTTACGGCTTATTTTAAATTTTCATTTAAAAAATTAATTAACAGTCCCGGGAAAGC
>NC_069409.1:72415479-72422979 GCF_026875155.1 Cherax quadricarinatus
TAAGGGGCCCCTCACCAGCGTCAGGGAAGCTCCCTTGAGGAGGTGGGGGAAGAACAGTCAAAAGGAACGCTGAAGACGATCGGCCATTTTGTGATGGCTCTGTGGGTTTGCAGGTCACCAGCACCAACAGCCTGGTTCCCCAGGCGGAGAGCCTGGCCCCAGGATGAAGTACCTATGACATATCTGTCACACGTACATTCTTAATTAACAAAATTGGATACATCAGTATCGTGCTGCTACCTGGCTCTATACGACAGTTACACGTTGGGAACAAAATCTAGCTATGTTTCCCTGTCATATTCAATCATCTATCTAGCGTGAGAGAAGGTGAGTCACACAGGTGAGTCACACAGGTGAGTCACACAGGTGAGTCACACAGGTGAGTCATACAGGTGAGTCACACAGGTGAGTCACACAGGTGAGTCACACAGGTGAGTCACACCCTCAAAACCCCAGTTGGATCAACAGCCATAAAAAGGCAGATTAATTTAAGTGCTTTATATACGTCTAAACTGACATATTATAGAAGATTTAAGGCACATGTGCAACAGCTGGATGTCTTTACTTTTGAAACGTTTCTCCTACGCAATAGGCTTCTTCAGTCAAATACAGAGGCAGCAGAAATAGTATTTGAGGTGGTCAGTCCTCAGCCTGGAGAAGAGTTCAGCTCCATAGTCCGGAACGATATGAAGCTGAAGCATGAGAATAGAGTCTTAAATACTGTCGAAGGTGAGGTGGAAGATCTCGAAGACGTTGCAGGGGGGAGGGGGGGGCGGGATTCACTAGCAGAAGAAGGCAGGTCCATCTGTCATCATCTAAGACCCGCGTCAGGAAACATTTGTCCTGTTACCTGACGAACCTTACCTAACCGAACCATCTGGAATCCAACCTACCGTGTAAACTTCTTCCGTCACATAAAAATACCCAAGTGTTGGACGTGTGTCTTAACCTGTTGCTCTTTTATACCATTGTCAACTAATTTTATAGAAACAGTTTCTGTAAGACTCGGATCAGTATTTTAATGATAAAATTTGACCGAAATCTCAGTCTTTCCTGTGAAATGGAAAATACTGATTTTTTAACATCTTCAAGCGTTTCTTTTTATTTATTTTAAGATGGCTGAATTAACCTCAGCTCACGAAATCGTGATATCAGGACAGTTCCACGGAACGGGTGGCGTTTGAACTCATGGCTACAAACCCAATCCATTCCCTGTTTTTTTTATTTTGGCCTCAACTCAGGGCATCAAGTGATGGAAGTGATCTTGGATCATTTCCATAAACCATACCATGGGTGGGGTTAGAAGCCGCGATCAGAAAGTCACAAAACTGCAGACCAACGCTTTAAGCTAGCAATAAACCCAGTGTTTCCACCTTGGCAATTACAGTAATGGCGGTGGAGCTGTACACTAATAAATTAGTAGCGACGATATTATAAAAAGAGACTTGTGCAACGCCTCGTATTGGAGGCGTTGCACAAGTTGTATTGGACTGATGAAGCCACTGGTTGGCGAAACATGTGTTGAACATGTGTCTGATTCATCATCCCGCATTTGTTTAATATAACTTTAACAGTTGCAATAAAATATACTGGGGCCAGTGTTTAGTTCTCAACACAGCCACGAATATCCCTCCCTCTGTGACGAAATAATAATAATAAATAATAATAATAATAAATTATATTAATATTTGATAATGTACTGAGTCTCGCTGTATCGAAGTGCACTCAACAATGCTCCAGTGGAGCGCCGTACAGAGACAGAAATATGAGTTTTTAGCTTGTATATGTCGACCTCCACCTGAGAGCCTCTTCTGCTGAAGAGGACCTCAGTTGGTCAAAAGATATCAACAAGCTACACACAACTCTTCCCTCCATGTGTGTGTGTGTGTGTGTGTGTGTGTGTGTGTGTGTGTAGTACATCTCGTGACCACTGACGCAGTCAAGGGGTCACAATTCTCTTCAAGACTAACTTTGACGAGTCACTTAGATATATCAGCCAAAAACGTGTTATCATTTTCAAAGAGCTAAACCCCAAGGGTTCATACAGTGCCCAAAGACCAAACTAAGTACGTCTACTGAGAGTCCTTAAGGGTTTACTGCGTCCAGGAAAATAATGAAAGCTAGAACAGAAATGAAAAAAAAAAAAAAGAGTTTTTGAAAGGGGGACTCGCACCTACTTCCTAGCTCGCCTCGCTGTCTGGCCCCTCCTGGTTTAGCGCTTCCCCATGGTGATACTGTCACTGCCTTCACCGCTCACAAAATGCTGTCACCACAACACTATCACCGCCACTCACCACCATCACCAATAACCCCCAGTAAAATCATAATCGTAAGCCACCACTACCATCACACAGTCACACTCACCGCTACCATCATCATCAACACAGTCACACTCACCGCTACCATCATCATCAACACAGTCACACTCACCGCTACCATCATCATCAACAGCCACACTCACCGCTACCATCATCATCAACACAGTCACACTCACCGCTACCATCATCATCAACACAGTCACACTCACCGCTACCATCATCATCAACACAGTCACACTCACCGCTACCATCATCATCAACACAGTCACACTCACCGCTACCATCATCATCAACACAAGCCACACTCACCGCTACCATCATCATCAACACAGCCACACTCACCGCTACCATCATCATCAACACAGCCACACTCACCGCTACCATCATCATCAACACAGCCACACTCACCGCTACCATCATCATCAACACAGTCACACTCACCGCTACCATCATCATCAACACAGCCACACTCACCGCTACCATCATCATCAACACAGTCACACTCACCGCTACCATCATCATCAACACAGCCACACTCACCGCTACCATCATCATCAACACAGTCACACTCACCGCTACCATCATCATCAACACAGCCACACTCACCGCTACCATCATCATCAACACAGTCACACTCACCGCTACCATCATCATCAACACAGTCACACTCACCGCTACCATCATCATCAACACAGTCACACTCACCGCTACCATCATCATCACACAGTCACACTCACCGCTACCATCATCATCAACACAGTCACACTCACCGCTACCATCATCAACACAGCCACACTCACCGCTACCATCATCAACACAGCCACACTCACCGCTACCATCATCATCAACACAGTCACACTCACCGCTAACCATCATCAACAACACAGTCACACTCACCGCTACCATCATCATCAACACAGTCACACTCACCGCTACCATCATCATCAACACAGTCACACTCACCGCTACCATCATCAACAACACAGTCACACTCACCGCTACCATCATCAACAACACAGTCACAAATCACCGCTACCATCATCATCAACACAGTCACACTCACCGCTACCATCATCAACACAGCCACACTCACCGCTACCATCATCATCAACACAGTCACACTCACCGCTACCATCATCATCAACACAGTCACACTCACCGCTACCATCATCAACACAGCCACACTCACCGCTACCATCATCATCAACACAGTCACACTCACCGCTACCATCATCATCAACACAGCCACACTCACCGCTACCATCATCAACAACACAGTCACACTCACCGCTACCATCATCATCAACACAGTCACACTCACCGCTACCATCATCAACAACACAGTCACACTCACCGCTACCATCATCAACAACACAGTCACACTCACCGCTACCATCATCATCAACACAGTCACACTCACCGCTACCATCATCATCAACACAGCCACACTCACCGCTACCATCATCATCAACACAGCCACACTCACCGCTACCATCATCATCAACACAGTCACACTCACCGCTACCATCATCATCAACACAGTCACACTCACCGCTACCATCATCAACACAGCCACACTCACCGCTACCATCATCATCAACACACACTCACCGCTACCATCATCAACACAGTCACACTCACCGCTACCATCATCATCAACACAGTCACACTCACCGCTACCATCATCATCAACACAGTCACACTCACCGCTACCATCATCATCAACACAGCCACACTCACCACTACCATCATCATCAACACAGTCACACTCACCGCTACCATCATCATCAACACAGTCACACTCACCGCTACCATCATCATCAACACAGCCACACTCACCGCTACACACCCGTCCCCTCAGCAACCCCCAGTCACACTCACCGCTACCATCATCATCAACACAGTCACACTCACCGCTACCATCATCATCAACACAGTCACACTCACCGCTACCATCATCATCAACACAGTCACACTCACCGCTACCATCATCATCAACACAGTCACACTCACCGCTACCATCATCATCAACACAGTCACACTCACCGCTACCATCATCATCAACACAGTCCACACTCACCGCTACCATCATCATCAACAAGCCACACTCACCGCTACAATCATCAACAGCCACACTCACCGCTACAATCATCATCAACACAGCCACACTCACCGCTACATCATCATCAACAGCCACACTCACCGCTACCATCATCATCAACAGCACACTCACCGCTACCCATCATCAACAGCACATCACGCTACCATCACATCACACAGTCACACTCACCGCTACCATCATCATCAACAGCCACACTCACCGCTACCATCATCATCAACACAGTCACACTCACCGCTACCATCATCATCAACAGTCACACTCACCGCTACCATCATCATCAACACAGTCACACTCACCGCTACCATCATCATCAACACAGCCACACTCACCGCTACCATCATCATCAACACAGCCACACTCACCGCTACCATCATCATCAACACAGCCACACTCACCGCTACCATCATCATCAACACAGTCACACTCACCGCTACCATCATCATCAACACAGTCACACTCACCGCTACCATCATCATCAACACAGTCACACTCACCGCTACCATCATCATCAACAGCCACACTCACCGCTACCATCATCATCAAACAGTCACACTCACCGCTACCATCATCATCAACACAGTCCACACTCCCCCGCTACCATCATCATCAACACAGTCACACTCACCGCTACCATCATCATCAACACAGCCACACTCACCGCTACCATCATCATCAACACAGCCACACTCACCGCTACCATCATCATCAAAACAGCCACACCACCGCTACCATCATCATCAACACAGCCACACTCACCGCTACCATCATCAACAAGCCACACTCACCGCTACCATCATCATCAACAGCCACACTCACCGCTACACATCATCAACACAGCCACACTCACCGCTACCATCATCATCAACCCAGTCACACTCACCGCTACCATCATCATCAACACAGCCACACTCACCGCTACCATCATCATCAACACAGTCACACTCACCGCTACCATCTCATCACACAGCCACACTCACCGCTACCATCATCATCAACACAGTCACACTCACCGCTACCATCAACACAGTCACACTCACCGCTACCATCATCATCAACACAGTCACACTCACCGCTACCATCATCAACACAGTCACACTCACCGCTACCATCATCAACACAGCCACACTCACCGCTACCATCATCATCAACACAGTCCCACTCACCGCTACCATCATCATCAATACAGTCACACTCACCGCTACCATCATCATCAACACAGTCACACTCACCGCTACCATCATCATCAATACAGTCACACTCACCGCTACCATCATCATCAACATCATCACTCACAACCGTTCCACCTCAGCCTAATAGACTTCTGTCTTTAAGATGTAATCGTTAAAGTCTCCACCAACCCCAAGAAGCTGCATCTGACGCTACTGGCACCAGTGACAAGTGGCACTACTGACACCACAGGCACAGCTTACACAAGTGGCACTACTGACACCACTGACAACTTAAACAAGTGGCACTACTGGCACCACAGGCACAGCTTACGCAAGTGGCACTACTGACAGCTTATACAAGTGGCACTACTGACACCACAGACACAGCTTATACAAGTGGCACTACTGACAGCTCACACAAGTGGCACTATTGACATAGCTCACACAAGTGGCACTATTGACATAGCTCACACAAGTGGCACTACTGATACCACTGGTCTCGTTTACACAACTGGCGCTAATGCAACGTGTGTTCCTCAACCTTCATTCCAACTTCTAACTTATTGTGTTGTTGGATTGTTAGTTATTCTGGGTTAGAATCATGTTCAAGACCGCGTCCCCGAACCATAAAGGGTCAGTGGGGATAGATCAACATGGTCGGATCCTCTTATCAACAGATTTGACTCAGTATGGCCCATTATCATTCTTATATCAGCACAGATTCAGAGAAGTCCGCTGGACTCTGACTTCCGAAGTTATTATCACTCTTTTGGGTAAAGTGGACAGTTTCACTGTAGAATGCTTCAATCTCTAAAATATTAGCTAAGTTAAACTCTCAGCGTAAATACAGAGAAATACAGTACCTCTCGGTGTATAGAGAATGTCGGGTGCAGCCTCAGAGACGTCAGTCCCTCAGCCTGGAGGGTGTTGAGGGACTGACCATCTCATATCTCCAAGGTTGATGGACTGATTACATCATCTTCATTTCACTACTACACCTGCTGTATCTGACTGAAGAAGTCTACTGTGCAGGAGAAATGTTTCAACAATAAAGATACCCAATTGTTGCAAATGTGTCTTAATCACCTTTATTACAAAAAAAAAGTAAGAAGATAACACTAAGAAGCTCCTGCTGGAGGAGCACCACAAAGTTAGCCAGAAGATGAATGCTGGGCTGGGACATCCACAGGTTATACATGAATGGGATTCTAAGAGTCAACACACGGCTAATGGCTTCAGCAGACTCTCACGACTATCTGGAAGAGGCGGACACCCCAAGAGAACTAAACTGGGGGTTTCCAGGTGGCTATCAGAGATAATCCCCAGTCAAGTTGGCAGACACACCACCATGGGTAAGCAGCACAGATCTATCATCTCTGGTCTCACCCCCGAGGATAGGTACGAGTCATGGTGGGCAGATGTCAGTGAAGAAACGAAGATGCAGCATCTCAAAGAGACAAAGGAATACCGAGAGATAGGCAGGTAGTCAGTTTAGTAATAGTGATTTACTTGACAGACTCATCCATTCCTGACCCAACAAGACAGCTCCTCATCTCGGCAACTATCGTACTTGACTACACCGCGATTCGGGCCAAAGTGAGGAATGCCTAGAGCTTGCCAAATGGACATAAATATATATACATTGCCGAGGGACACAAGGAAAGGGTTAAAGAAAAACGCCATTATAATTTACGATCAGAATAAAGTGAGTGCTGCTAAAACAATACAGGTAAATAGCTACTAACAAACAGCACAAACATTAGACAAAACAACTCACAAAGCAACAGATGCAGTTGTCAAGAGGAAGTCAGGAAGTGATATGACCCACAAGTCCTCACCCAGGCAGAGAAGTAAATGAAGAAACCAAGAGAAGAAAGTAAAGATAAAGAAA
>NC_069409.1:72427979-72435479 GCF_026875155.1 Cherax quadricarinatus
GTCCCCCCTTTTCTCATCCTTGGTCCCATGCGTTCAAAAGTTTATTTTCCCTTTAACCCTTTTTCCCTCGAGGGCCAACGCCTACCGGAAATTCTTTTGGTTGAAACCTTTCATTTCCCCTATTTTTTCAGTCCTTGGGTAGGTGAAGGGAATCTTTCAAGAAAATGTACACTGTGATGTTAGACCCATACTGGAGTATGCAGGCACCAGTCTGGAACCCACACCTGGTCAAGCACTCAAGAAGTTAGAGAAAGTACAAAGGTTTGCAACAAGGCTAGTCCCAGAGCTCAAGGGAATGTCGTACGAGGAAAGGTTAAGGGAAATGGGAAACTGACGACACGGAGGACAGAAGGGTCAGGGGAGACATGATAACGACATACAAGATACTGCGGGAATAGACAAGGTGGACAGAGATAGGATGTTCCAGAGGGGGGACACAGGGACAAGGGTCCACAACGGGAAGCTGAAGACTCAGACGAGTCACAGGGACGTTAGGAAGTATTTCTTCAGCCCATAGAGTTGTAAGCAAGTGGAATAGCCTAGCAAGTGAAGTAGTGGAGGCAGGAACCATACATAGTTTTAAGAAGAGGTATGACAAAGCTCAGGAAGCAGAGAGAGAGAGGATCCAGTAGCGATCAGTGAAGAGGCGGGGCCAGGAGCTGAGTCTCGACCCCTGCAACCACAATTAGGTGAGTACACACACACACACACACACACACGCAAAATCTTCGTTTTCCGTGTGGTTGTTCCTATAAAGAACAATCACGACACTATGCCCCGCAGACGTGTAGAATCTCTCATTAAATTAACGTCATACCATCGTACATCTGTAAAATCACGTATCATACTCGAAATCATCATCATTATTATTATTATTATTATTATTATTATTATTATTATTATTATTATTATTATTATTATGAATTGGCTAACTGCATAAGTCATTCAGAAGTTATGAAGGCTCGATCCTTCGACCGCTAACAGCCATAGAGCGAAAAAATTGCAATGTCTTGTATGCTCTTCATCACTAGACTCATTTCGCATCTCGCAGGACCCGCCAGGCGACCGATATCAAGGAACGTAAAATCTTTCCACTGGCTTAGGAAATCCATCATTTGGCGTCTAGTTTAATGGAGTGTCATGTCCATGCATGACGGATGAAGGATCGAGGTCCTGCCAGCCCTGGAAGGAAGATGGAGAGGTCCTACACCCAAGATACTTGGAAAAAAAGAATATAGCTAGTTAAAAGGGCAAGATATTTGCAGGTGGCCCCGTTTATACAGCAGGTTAGCTTCCGGACCACCATTGTAGAGCTAAAATCGCTGTAAAGTGAATCGTAGCCTTTTTTTTTACTTTCCAATGCATTTTAGAGCCTGACAATATGTTTACACTATCATATAATAAGTGAGCAATATAGCTAGGTCTAAACAATGCATATAGAGTAAACACATTACTTACCTTCAAATATTTTCATTCTTAACTTATAGTGAGTGGTGAATATATATATATATATATATATATATATATAATATATATATATATATATATATATATATATATATATATTCCTTGAAGCCTTTTTATCCATCTTTCTCCGAGCTATGGGTCCTCCACAATTTACACCAGAGGTGGAACCTCATCATATATATATATATATATATATATATATATATATATATATATATATATATATAATATATATATATATATATATATATATATATATTGTAGAAGTTTGAATAAATGAAGAATGGGTATAACTGAAAATCGCCGTATTAGCGAAACACTGTAAAGTGAAGCGCTGTGAAGCGAGGACTGCCTGTCCTGTGCTAACCCCTGGCCAAGCCTTAGGTGACCCTGTTTGTACCTCGCACGTAGGCCGTACCTGAGAGGCCTCTCTATCTCTCGACCAGGTCTAGGGGACAGACAGACGTTGACAGGCCGGGCTCCCCATGGATATTAATACAACGTCTTCAATAACAGTTCATTGGCTGTATTCTTCTATCATCACTTCCCAGTCACGACCCTCTACACCGTGGAGGAGAATAATGGGGCTGATATAAACCTGATGGTGTGTGTGTGTGTGTGTGTGTGTGTGTGTGTGTGTGGTGTGTGTGTGTGTGTGTGTGTTGTGTGTGTGTGTGTGTGTGTTGTGTGTGTGGTGTCTAAGGGAGGAGAGATGAGCTGTGTGAGGATGAGCTGTGTGAGGATGAGCTGAGTCGAGGTGTTACACAGCTTTTAAATGAATCACAAACACACTGATTAAACTGACCCTACGAAGGGGTGCCTTGATACTCTCTGAAGGCTCTTCATCAAAGGAATTAGACCTGCCCCCCTCTTCGGATCAAACCCCATTGTCTACCATTGCCCAGGCACTATAACACCTTAGGATTTACCTTTTTCCCTCGCGAATAAAAAAAACACTATTAACGTCAGCGAGCAAAGACTGGTTGCTACAGTGCCAACGCTCCCAGCAGAACCACATAAATAAAGACGCAAAAATAAAGCTGACACAAGGCCATAAACATAAAGACGAGCGAGTAAAACGCACCTCGTCACCTTCTTGTCTCGACACACGCAGCCAACACATCCATCCAGCAGATGTTGGTATTAAAAATATGGGTGAGAGACCCCGTCAGCATCTTACAAAATCTCCTTCTGTGAGCAGTCAGTCATACGTCTTCATCGTCGTTGGATTTCGACGGATTCATAACGAGTACCACTTTACAAGAACAGCATTCACACTCATTTCGTATTTGTACATACGGGTTTCGGGTTTTAAACACGTCGTTAGGGAGATGTCTAAAAAAGGATTTGGATTTGGTTTGAGGTTTACTGTCGTGGTAAACAACTAAAGAATATTGTACAAGATTATATCTTGTGTTGATTTATCTCTTTAGAGTTAATAAAATCATATTACCAAGAAAATGATGTGTATTTACTGCTGATACCTGTTGTACCCAGCTATATGTAGTTGCAGAGGTCGAGGCACAGTTCCTGGCACCGCCTCTTCGTTGATCGCTACTACGGCCACACATACCCGGCTACAAGAGCTTCATCGTACCTTTTCTTAAAGCTATGCATGGATCCCGCCTCTACCCCTTCACTCTCCAGATTGTTCCATTTCCTGGCAGCTCTAAGGCTGAAGAAGTACTTTCTAACATACATATGACTCATGAGTCTTCAACTTCCAGTTGTGACCTCTTGTTCCTATTTCCCATTTTTTAAATATACTTTCCCTGTTCACCTTGTCATTTCCTCTCAGATTTTTGTACGTCGTTATCATATCTCTCTTAGTCGTGTCCACCAGTGTCATCAGGTTGAGTTCCCTTAATCTCTTCTCATAGGACATACCCATTTAGCTCAGAGACTAGTCTTGTTGAAAATCTCTGAACTTTTTCTAGTTTCTTGATTTGCTTGCCCAGGTGTGGGTTCCATACTGGTGCTGCATACTCCAACATAGGCCTGATGTACACGGTGTACAGTGTGGCCAATGACTCCTTACTTACATGTAGAAACGCTACTAGATTTGCCAGACGCGCATTTGCTGCAGCAGTTATTTGGTTGATGTGCGCCTCAGGGGATATGCTTGTCATGATTCTCACCCCAAGGTCCTCCTCACTGAGTGATGGTTTCAGTCTTTGTTCCTGAGCCTGTACTCTGTCTGCGGTCTTCTTTGTCCTTCCCCAAGCCTCATAACTTTTCGCTTCGTGGGGTTAAACTCCAGGAGCCACTTGTCAGAATAGGCCTGTAGCCTGTCCAGAACCCTTCGTAATCTTTTTCCTGATCATCGTCCACATTTATTCTTCTGCCTACCTGCAGCGTTCACGTTCTCTACAAACAGGGATACCTCTGATTCTATCCCTTATATCATGTCATATACGTAAACAAGAAACAGCACCAGTCATAGAACTGATCCCTTTAGAACGCATCTAGTCACATGCACCAATTCCAACACCTCGTTACGTGCCAACACTGGTTGTTTCCTTCCCGTCTGTAATTTAATGCTGCCTGTCTGTCTCATTTCCTTAAAAAAATGGGACTAATTTGCTGTCCTTCGTACATCTGGCAGTTGTCCTGTTTTGAGAGACTTGAAGCTTGCTGTTAGCGGCACGCACACACACACACACCACACACACACACACACACACACACACACACCACACACCACACACCCAGTCCATCTTCAGTAGTAGTAACCAAATTTACCAGTCTCAGAAGTGTAACCAGTTACCATACCGTCTGACTCAACGAACAACGTCTCTGAGTCACGGTCTTTCATATTGTCTGACCTCAGCAGTATTCAAAGACCCACTTGGTATGCAGCCGGCGAGCCAGATTACTAAGTGAGCAAGGAGATAGTAACGGCACCGGTCCTCTCCACATAACAGCAATTATAAGTAAAACAATCCTACGTGAGTATTTCTAACCCTGATCCACGTATCCGAACTCCCACATGATAAATGGTGGTGCAGCGTGTGGAGCGTGGATTTACGTTTTTTAAGGGTATTCAAAGGCGTTTTGAAGCTGTTTGTGTGAGTAGCGCCTGGTTCAAAGGGTGATCTCCAGCCACCAGACAACCCGTCACACACCACCCCGAGCCAGCCAAGGCTACTCCCCTCACAGCTTTCATCCTGCAAGCCTGTTCAGCCCGTGCAAGCTTCCTGGCTTAGTTCGTGTGCTAATTGCTTCAATCATCCGAGGGGTTGACCCGGATTTACAATTAAGTCCGGGGGCATCGTCAGCCAGACTGTGGAAGTGAACGCCAGTCAGGAGACTAATCATCCCAGCTGTCTCCTGTCATCCAACTGCTCCTCCGAGCTTTGTGCATCGTTTAACAAAAACGTCTTTCCAGTCATCCCATTCTCGTGGGGTAAGCCAGTCAGCCAACCCCAGCTTCTAAACCCAGCTGAGAGAGAGAAGTAAGCCACGCAGTAAGAAGTAAGCCAGATTCCTCTGAAGTATTGTTTTATATCGCTTTGTGCTTCTGTTGATGCTAAGAGTGGTTCAACACCATTCGTAGTGGCATAGAGTGGGTTAAACCATCCTGTGGGTGAGTGGGGCGCGCGGCAGCCTCCCCAGTCCCCCCCCCACCACGTCTTTCCCCCCACTCACTCCCACCACCCGGGGTGCGCGGCAGAAGCAACCACCCCACCAGCCATCCACTCATCTACTTCTACCTGTGTTTATGCACCCTTGTAACGGTCCTAGTACTGTTTTTGCTCACATATTGGTCAAAGATTTGTAGCTGTGCCAACGAGATAAAAGCCAGTTATGTGATTCCGCCTAGAAAGCACATTCTTCACGACAACAAGTGAATGCGGAGCATCATCACCTTCGCGGGACAACCCTACAACACCCGCCTCCACCAGTATCTCACCGTCCGTCCTCTACTCTCCGACTCAGTGATAATTTTTCCCTGAGACATTTTCTTGCCTTAAAGCCATTTGCGTTTGTAGTGACATTTATAGTAAATTGCTTGTTGTACTCTAAACCTTGTGTTTTTCAGGTAAACGCAGTAATTTTCTTTGACTCATCAGTATATTATACAATATTTTTCAGGTTTCACTTATCTTATATTTTTCTGCCTGTGATTTTTTTTTCTATGCTACTCCTTGTCTGTAGTAAGTATTATTGGTGTATGGTACCAGTCAGTTCACCAGTGTGTAGTGATCAATTTTTTTTTATTGTATTCTTTTCAGCGTTTGTATTCTGCAGTGATATTACCCCCAGTATACCAATTTGATTTTCCATTTATTTCTATAGTGTCTTTTTTTATCGTATGACCAACAGTGTCTCATATCTCTAATTTTTTCGCAGACTGTGTAAACCATTATTTTGCAGCAAATTTTTGTCATATCAGTCACAGCAAGATTTTGTATCCACAGTAGGATTTTTGTTGTAAGAATATTTAATGAAGTGTGCTTCGTCACTGTAAGTGTTAAATTACCTGTTTTTTTCCTGTGCTTTATTTTTATTCATATTTACATAATTGCTTGAACAAATTCACTCTTGATATGCAATTTCAATTACTTTAACGTAAAGTAGTTTTTCCTTATCTGTTGATAAATTGTTTTGTCTAATTTACAAGTAAGAGTTAAAGTGTTCAATCAGTTTATTTTTTTTTTCTTCATATTTTAATTCATTATTTAACCTGAGTTTTCCCAGTGCAACTTTATTTACACTGCAGTGATTATTTCTACACCTTATTTTGTTTGCATTTGTTCTGAAGTGAATTATTTGTTGAATCTGTTCTGCAGTGAATTCTTTTTCTTTTATTGAAATTTTGTGGCATTATATTTTAATTTTGCTATCAATTCTAAGAAAATACTTAAATTTCCAGTTTACAATTAAATAATTTTTATTTACACTTTCACGATTGGCTTTAAAAAATTTTAATTAATTAATTTCTTTAATTAGCAAGAGTAAAAGACAGCTCCATTTTGCATTTAATTTCAGTCTCCAGTAATATTTTTACTTGTATATTTCAATGTAAATTTTTTTTTGCCAATATTCCTTTAAATTGACTTGTCCTTTCCTCTTGCAGTAGACATTATTCTGCAGAATTATTTTATCTTTTCATTTCAATTCTAAATTTATATCATTTTCTTGTTCATTATTTTTGCCATTATGTACTGAGTAAGTTCCCTGGGATCATGTCCAGTCACTTTTGAATTTTCCCTTAGTGTAATATGCCAGTCAAAGTCAATATGATACAGTCCACAGTACCACATTCCCTTACTCACTGAAAGACAATACCTAGCCTTGAGCAATGTGTTTGTTCTCACAGCTTGTATCTGAGATTTTGTTAAGGTGCTGCGAAATGTGAAGTTCGATAAATTCCTATGAGATCCGTAATTACTTATTACGTAGCCGAGCGTCAGGCACTAGTAATACTGTCACTCCTGTCTGGCCTTCCTCCAGCCACAATATCGTGCACGCAGGATAGTGCTTACTATCCTTGCGATGGCGACTTGTTCAAGTATTCGTTCCTTCCCAGGGGACCTTTGAGAAGAACTTTACTTGCAACGAAGTTATGCCATCTCTTGCTGAATGCCACCAGCCATTGCCAGAAAGACGTTTCTGTGGCTAGTGGTGCTCACTGAGTGATGTTTTGTTGTCCCTTGTGTTTCAGATTGTGATCCCATCCTAGTTGACAGTAATCAGTGCATTGTAAGAAGTTATTTCTCGAGTAACCTTCCACGTTTGTTTAATGTGTGCAAGTGGAAAGTTATAGCTGATACCTCATTGTCACTGTGTGCGAACTCCTCAGATAATAGCATTGTTTCACGCGGTTCATTTTCTTTTCTCCTGTGCTTGCCAGTTTGAATAGTAGATCGTTCTCACCATCCCTTGCTCATATTGCGTGTTATAGCTTAATTTTCAATACCGGGGGGAGTCCATCCACTCCACCGGTTTGTCATTCCTCCAGTAAGAAAGAACAGATCCCCCATGTGGTCTGGTGTGATTCGATTCCTTCTCCAGGAAGATCTATTCTGA
>NC_069409.1:72440479-72465867 GCF_026875155.1 Cherax quadricarinatus
ACCCACACTAACCACACCTCTCACCTTCCCACACTAACCACTCTCACCTACCCACACTAACCACTCTCACCTCCCCACACTAACCACTCTCACCTTCCCACACTAACCACTCTCACCTACCCACACTAACCACTCTCACCTACCCACACTAACCACTCCTCACCTACCCCACCTAACCACTCTCACCTACACACACTAACCACTCTCACCTACCCACACTAACCACTCCCCACCTACCACACTAACCACTCTACCTCCCCACACTAACCACTCTCACCTCCCACACAACCACTCTCACCTCCCCACACTAACCACTCTCACCTTCCCACACTAAAACCCCTCTCACCTACCCACACTAACCACTCCTCACCTTCCCACACTAACCACTCTCACCACCCACACTACCAACTTCTCACTCCCCACACTAACCACTCTCCCCACCCACACTAACCTCTCCACCTCCCACACTAACCATTCTCACCTCCCACACTAAACCCCTCTCCCTCCCCCCACTAACCACTCTCACCTCCCCACACTAACCAACCTTTCCCCCATAAACACTCTCACCTCCCCCCACAACAAACCCACCTCCCCACACTAACCACTCCACCCCCCCCACACTAACCACTCCCAACTCCCCACACTAACCAAAACCCCCCCCAAAAAACCCCCCCCCCCACACTAACCACTCTACCCCCCCACACAACCCCTCTCACCTCCCCAACCCCCCCCCTAACCACTCCATCCATCACATAACCACTCTTTCCTTCCCACACTAACCACTCTTACCTTTCCCCCCCAAACCAATTTACCTTTCCACACAACCCTCCCCCCCTCCCCACACTAACCACTCTTTCCTTCCCACAAACCACTCTCACCTTCCCCACTAACCAACTCTCAACCTTCCTACACTAACCACTCTTTACCTACCCACACCAAACCACTCTCACCTTCCCACACTAACCACTCTCACCTTCCCACACTTTAAACCCCTCTCACCTACCCACACTAACCACTCTCACCTACCCACACTAACCAAATCACACTACCCACACTAACCACTCTCACCCACACACACTAACCCCTCTCACCTACCCACACTAAACCCCTCTCACCTACACACACTAACCACTTCACCTACACACACAACTAAACCCTCTCACCTACTCACCCCCTAACCACTCCTCACCTACACACACTAACCCACTCTCCCTACACACACTAACCACTCTCACCTACACACACTAACCACTCTCACCTACACACACTAACCACTCTCACCTACACACACTAACCACTCTCACCTACACACACTAACCACTCTCACCTACACACAATAACCACTCTCACCTACACACACTAACCACTCTCACCTACCCACACTAACCACTCTCACCTACCCACACTAACCACTCTCACCTACCACACTAACCACTCTCACCATGCACACACTAACCACTCTACCTACACACACTAACCACTCTCACCTACACACACTAACCACTCTCACCTACACACACTAACCACTCTCACCTACACCACACTAACCACTCTCACCTACCACACTAACCACTCTCACCTACACACACTAACCACTCTCACCTACACACACTAACCACTCCCCTACCACACTACCACTCCACCTACCAACAACACTCTCACCTACCCACACTAACCACTCTCACCTACCCACACTAACCACTCTCACCTACCCACACTAACCACTCTCACCTACACACACTAACCACTCTCACCTACACACACTAACCACTCTCACCTACACACACTAACCACTCTCACCTACACACACTAACCACTCTCCCTACACACACTAACCACTCTCACCTCCCACACACTAACCACTCTCACCTACCCACACTAACCTCTCTCCTACACACACTAACCACTCTCACCTACCCACACTAACCACTCTCACCTACCCACACTAACCACTCTCACCTACCCACACTAACCACTCTCACCTACCCACACTAACCACACTTTCTAATAATTTTACAATGTTCAATGTTTGTGCAGACAGCCTCTAATTTGTCAGGCAGTGTTGTGGTGTCTCCTTCGTCAAGAGAAGCTGTGACTGCAGTTTTTAACACCTTCAGGAATTCACCTGATTACTCGGGCTAATGATATTTTTGCATCTCTCTGTATACCAAGACTTCCAGAAATCAGGTGCAGCCTGCTAGCATTCTTCACGTCTTTCGAATTATGAGAGATTTATGCTTATGCCAGATATTTGATTTGTAGGTCAGGTAGAGGTAAGGAAGAGTCAGCACTGTGAACCTTCCAGTTGCTGGAAGATTGCTGGATATCTATGGAAGCTGATTCATTTGTTTCGACAGCAGAGTCTGGAGGAACTCTTGTAAATACTGTCATCTCTAGAGCTTTTTTGGACTCTGATAGTACGGATGTGAAGAATTATTAAGAATATTTTCCAATATCATGGATGGTCTTTTGTTCCATCTGTGTTATTCCTCTCTGTTACAAATATTTTCGTTTCTGTTCTGTATCTCTAATCTCTCTTTTTTTGTTTTAACTCTGTCACATACGTTCGCTTTTAAACAATTAAATAATCTTTATATCGCCTACACATTTTTCTTCGATCTTTTTCGGTATATGACGATGTAGACTTGGTCAGTGAAATATATTTTATATAGACTTTGTATGTTTCAGTATATAGTTTGTAAATATAATGATTTGGGTTAGGATCCCTTGTGGATGGTAACATTCTCCTCTCCTCGACTGCACCATCAGACGCAGCTGGTGTTTTCCCCTCACTGCTTTTCGCATTATTCCTTTTTATAAATATCGTAAAAAAGAACCTATAGAGAATGTGTATGGAAGTTATAAAACTGTGAATTTGTTGTAGTAAATGGGTTTTAAAGGTTTTTATAAAAAAAGTTGGTTATCAGGGATCTGTGAATTTGTTGTAGTAAATGACTTTTAAGAGTTATGTATAACAAAGTTGGTTATTCAGGGCATCTAGGAGTGTCCTTTGTATAGTGAGGGCGTCCCTCATGAGTGTGTAGTGAGGGCGTCCCTTGGGAGTGTGTAGTGAGGGCGTCCCTTGGGAGTGTGTAGTAAGGACGTCTGGAGAGCGTCCTCAAGGATGTTCAGAGAGTCCTGGCCCCGAGGCTCGTCTCAATATTAAGCCTCAGTTAAAAGTTCGTTCAGACTTTGAATCGTTTTTAATGACAGTTGACATTAACTGGACCGTCGAGGCCAGATGATGATGTGATGTTAGGTAGGGTGAGTGTGATGAGCTGGGGAGGTGCTGGGGAGGTGCTGGGGAGGTGCTGGGGAGGTGCTGGGGAGGTGCTGGGGAGGTGCTGGGGAGGTGCTGGGGAGGTGCTGGGGAGGTGCTGGGGAGGTGCTGGGAGGTGCTGGGGAGGTGCTGGGGAGGTGCTGGGTGGTGCTGGGGAGGTGTTGGGAGGTTCTGGGGAGGTGCTGGGGTGGTGCTGGGATGGTGCTGGGGAGGTGCTGGGGACGTACTGGGGTGGTGCTGAGGAGGTGCTGGGGACGTTACTCGGGTGGTGCTGAGGTGTGGGGAGGTGCTGGGGTGGTGTGAGGAGGTGCTGGGGAGGTGCTGGGGTGGTGATGAGGAGGTGCTGGGGAGGTTGCTGGGGTGTGCTGAGGAGGTGCTGGGGAGGTGCTGGGGTGGTGCTGAGGAGGTGCTGGGGAGGTGCTGGGGTGGTGATGAGGAGGTGCTGGGGAGGTGCTGGGGTAGTGCTGAGGAGGTGCTGGGGAGGTGCTGGGGTGGTGTTGGGGAGGTGCTGGGGTGCTGGGGAGGTGCTGGGGGTGGTGCTGGGGTGGAGTTGGGGGTGGTGCTGGTAGATGGATGGAACAAGTACAAGGTAAGTAGAGGTAATTTTTGTTTGCAATTCTTACGACGAGATTTATTCACTTCATCTGAGGTAGACAGGAAGAGAGAGAGAGAGAGAGAGAGAGAGAGAGAGAGAGAGAGAGAGAGAGAGAGAGAGAGAGAGAGAGAGAGAGGGAGAGGTAGCAGGCCTTGATCTTTCAATCTCCCCTCTCATTCCTCTCACTCACTCAACATTAGCGCTATTCCTATCTCCTCTATCTCCTCTATCCTCACCTCTCCTCGCTCCCTCTCCTCGCTCCGTCTTCTCTGTCTTCACTCATCTTTAATACCCAAAGAAAAAGGTTTTAAAAAACAGAGTATATACACTGAGACGCAGGTATATACGTACACACATTGGGTATATATACCGTGGCGTTTGTCAGTGTTTAGTAATGTCGTAAGATTAAAAGTTATCGGAGAGGGAAGTTATGTTCCTCGTGGCGGCTCCTGATGAGCCGGTCTGTGGTGTCTAGACTGTGTTGTGTCAGCACCAACAAGCTGACGCAATGACAGGAGCCAGGAGCTGAGTGTTGACCCCTGCAACCACAATTAGGTGAGTGCAACAAGCAGACTGGAGGATCACCCCTTCCTTCACGCCTCTTTTCCTTCACTCCTTTCCCTACTCCCTTCCCCCTCCCTTCCCTCCTCCCTCCCCCTCCTCCCCTCCCTTTCCCTCCTCCCTCCCCCTTCCCTTCCAGCTTCCCTTTCCCCTCTCTTCCTTTCTCCCTCTCCTCTTTCCCTCCCTTCCCTATCCCTTCCTTCCCTCCCATCCTTAAGATAAGATATAGATAAGATTTCGTTCGATTTTTAACCCCGGAGGGTTAGCCACCCGGTAAAGAAAGTCGTGCGCTAGGCGTCTAATTTTTTTTGGGGGGCCAATTTTGCCCCCAGGAGGGGAAAGGGGAACCCCCCCCAAAAATTTTCCCGGGGGGGAAACAGGAAAACTTGGGCTTCAATTTTCCACCCCCTTTCCCGGGCCCCCCCCTTTTTTCCCCCTTTCCCCCCACCCCTTCCCCCCCCTTCCCCCCCCAAATTCCCATTTAACGTTTTTTTGTTTAAAATGTTAAAAAAAAAAAGGAAATGCTTCCTTTTTTTCCCCTCTCAAACACGAAAACCCCCCACCCCGGGGCCCCATGGGGGTTAAAATTTTCCCTATCTCACATCAACCAGGTCGCCAAACTGTACGGTCTTACAGCGTTTGAAGGGGAAAAAATCAGGGTTTTATCCAAGGGGGAAAAGATCCAGTTCCCCAATCAAGGCCCTCCAGTAGCGTCAAGGGGGAACACACCCCCCTTAGGGAGATGGGTGTGCGTATTGAAAGGAACTGTGAAAGCTGAATTGTGTTCTGTAAAAGGCTAAAAAAGGGGGAGGAAATGTAAATGGGGGAGAAAAAAGGTTTTGATGGGGGAAAGAGAGAGAGAGAGAAGGGGGACGAGAGTGAGGGAGAGAGGTGTAGAGTAGGGGGGGGAGGTGAAGATGAGGGGAGAGATGTGTAAAGGAGGGGAGAGAAGTGTGAGTGAAGGAGAGAGACGTAGAATGGGGGGAGGGAGGTGTGAGGGAGGGGGGACGTAGAGTGGGGGGGAAAAGTGTAAAAAGGGGGTAGAAAGTATAGGGTGAGGGGAGAGAAGTTTAAAAAATGAGGGGAGAGGACGTAAGTGAGGGGGGGAAAGTGTGGGGGAAAAGGGTTAGAGGGGAGAAAGGGTTGAGGGGAAGAGGGCGTAGGTAAGGGGGGGGGGCGTAGGGTAAGGGGGGGAGGCTAGATTGGGGATTCACTTTCAAGGATCACAACAGGCCACGATCACAACGCAAGAAAAATGATGGATGGATTAAGGAACTTCAAAAAAGAGAGATGCCCAACCAGTGATGATCCTTTTTTTAAACACTTTTCTTCTAGGATGAAATACTCCTGTACTTAACATCTCCCTTCAAGGGAGGGGAAATTGCAGTTAAGAGTTACAGAGAAAACTTCCTGCACTAAAAGCTATATCAAGACCCGAACTACGGGGAAAGCTTAAAGCATTGACTTTTATCGTTGGAACCAGGGGGAAAAGATAATTAATATACACTTTGGAAAAACCTAGAAGGGGGGGTCCCAAACTGCACACAAAAAACAATCCCTACGAAAATAAAAGACTGGAAGACGGTGCAAATCCCCCCAAAGAAAAGTAGGGGCGCCATTGGGAGTACAGAAACAAAATAATGTTCCCCGGGGCCCCAAAATGTTCAACAACCCACCCTTTCATAAAGGGGAAAACCAATAGGCCCCCGGCGTCTTTAAGGGGGAGATGGACAGATACTTAAAGTCTGTACCCAATCAGCCGGGTGTGGGTTTGTCGTTGGACACATGCAGGCCTCAGTAAAAAGCCTGGTGATAGGGACTGTTTCCCCCGTGAGACCCGGTCGGGACCAGGCCGCGGGGGCGTTGATTCCCCCAATACCCCAGGTAGACTCCAGGTAGAGGTCTTAGAATGAGTGGGGGGGAAAAGAGAGAACTACAGGGCAGGGAAAAATAAAAGTACGTTTGGGTTTGGGGAAGAAAAAAAACACCAGTCAGTGGTGCAGTGATCAGGGTTTAGTGTGTCAGTCAGTGTGTTATCAGGGGTTTTTCAGTGTGTAGTCAGTGGTCAGTCAGTGAGTCAGTCAGTGTGTCAGTCAGTGTGTCATCAGGGGGTAGTCAGTGGTCAGTCAGGTGCTCAATCATTTATTCATTCATTTCATCAGTAGTCGTCATTCAGTCATGAACATCATTTAAAATTCAGCCACCAGCCGCCAGAGCCAGCCCCCAAACCACCCCCAAGGACTCTCATATCGTTAAAACCCCCCAACCCAAAAACAACTGTAAAAAAATCAATTTTAAGGGGAAACTGCCAACAGGTTGGGGTTTGAAAAAAAACATGATTGTGGAGGGACTGCATGGGAAAGGTGTGTTGGGCAAGGTGCACAAACACACCTGAAGGGGAAGGGGTTTTGGTAAAAGGGGTCAAACCCAAACCTGCAGGTGGGCAGTGTATGGGGTACATGTGCACAAAAACCTCCGGTGACAGGGGGTTTATGTGGGTACATGTGTCCCCAACCACCCCCAGAGACAGGTTTGTGAGTGGGACATTGGTCAAAAACTCCAGGGGACAGGTTTGGGGTACTTGGGCACAAAACACCTGCCAGGGGACAGGTGTGAGTGGGGACAGTGTCAAAACACCCGCAGAATTTTAAAAAAAATTGAAAAAACACAAAATTAAAAAAAAGGTTGATTTAAAAAGTTCAAAAAAACAGCTGAAAAAAGAGGGGGAACAAACACAGGTTGAATGAACACAAACTGAACAAACACAGGTTGAACAAACAGGTTGAACAAACGCAGGTTGAACACACAGGAACGGGTCTGACATAGGCAACAGACCCGCACTGCAGTGCTCACTTACATAGGATTTTAGTAAGGATGCTGGTGAAGGGCTCTTGATCAAAGGAACTGGAGCTACTCTCCCCCTTGGATCAAACCTAAGATTACCTCCCATTCCCCTCCCGGGGCATTAAATGGCTCCCCAACAGGTTTAATTAACGCTTCGCCTTAACGAAGGAAGGCCAGTCAGTAAACAGAGAAACTTAAAGAAAATTAGAGGAAGGTAGATAGGGTCAGTCAAGGACAGTCACAGACAGTTACAGTCACAGACAGATAGGATGAGTCAACATAGACAGACAGGATGAGTCAACAAAGACAATACAGGTTGAGTTAACACAAACAGACAATGTGAGTCGACACAGACAGGGTGAGTCAACACAGACAGTCAGGGTGAGTCAACAAAGACAGACAGGGTGAGTCAACATAGACAGAGTGAGTCAACTCAGACAGACAGGGTGAGTCAACACAGACAGTCAGGGTGAGTCAACACATACAGACAGGGTGAGTCAACACAGACAGTCAGGGTGAGTCAACTCAGACAGGGTGAGTCAACACAGACCCACCGATACCTTAATAAGGAATCGTTCAAGACACTGTACACTGTGTATGTTAGGCCCATACTGGAGTATGCAGCACCAGTCTGGAACCCACACCTGGTCAAGCACGTCAAGAAGTTAGAGAAAGTACAAAGGTTTGCAACAAGGCTAGTCCCAGAGCTCAAGGGAATGTCGTACGAGGAAAGGTTAAGGGAAATCGGACTGACGACACTGGAGGACAGAAGGGTCAGGGGAGACATGATAACGACATACAAGATACTGCGGGGAATAGACAAGGTGGACAGAGATATGATGTTCCAGAGAGGGGACACAGGGACAAGGGGTCACAACTGGAAGCTGAAGACTCAGACGAGTCACAGGGACGTTAGGAAGTATTTCTTCAGTCATAGAGTTGTTAGCAAGTGGAATAGCCTAGCAAGTGAAGTAGTGGAGGCAGGAACCATACATAGTTTTAAGAAGAGGTATGACAAAGCTCAGGAAGCAGAGAGAGAGAGAGAACCCAGTAGCGATCAGTGAAGAGGCGGGGCCAGGAGCTGAGTCTCGACCCCTGCAACCACAATTAGGTGAGTACAAGCCAGGCAGAAGAGCTGACAGTTAAGATGGATGCTGTGTGTGTTTGTGCCAAAGAATCATCTCTTGTATTTGCCTTATTGTGTAAAATTATGTAAATTAGTGCTTTTCTTCAATTCTTGAGCAGTTCCAGGAAAAGTTTGGGAGAGATTGTGGTTCATTAATTTTATTCAGTTCTTTAAACACTAAAACATTTATTGTTTTTACCTGGTTAATATATTAATATAAAATATATATATATATATAATATATATATATATATATATATATATATTATATATATATATATATAATATATATAATATATATATATATATGTATATATATTTTTTCAAACAGTCGGCCGTCTCCCCGAGGCAGGTGACCCAAAAAAGAAAGAAAATCCCCAAAAAGAAAATACTTTCAATCATTCAATCACTTTCACCACACTCGCACATTATCACTGTTTTTGCAGAGGTGCTCAGAATACAACAGTTTAGAATCATGCACATATGAAGATACATATGTGCATATATATATACATATAGATACATATAGATACATATATATATACATATAATACATATATATATATATATTATATATATATATATATATATATATATATATATATATATATATATATATATATATATATATATATATTATATATATTAATTAACACATCGGCCGATTCCCACCAAGGCAGGGTGGCCCGAAAAAAAAAAAAACTTTCACCATAATTCACTCCACTGTCTTGCCAGAAGGGTGCTTTACACTACAGTTTTTAAACTGCAACATTAACACCCCTCCTTCAGAGTGCAGGCACTGTACTTCCCATCTCCAGGACTCAAGTCCGGCCTGCTGGTTTCCCTGAATCCCTTCATAAATGTTACTTTGTTCACACTCCAACAGCACGTCAAGTATTAAAAACCATTTGTCTCCATTCACTCCTATCAAATACGCTCATGCACGCTTGCTGGAAGTTCAAGCCCCTCGCACAAAAAACCTCCTTTACCCCCTCCCTCCAACCTTTTCTAGGCCGACCCCTACCCCGCCTTCCCTCCACTACAGATTTATACACTCTCGAAGTCATTCTGTTTTGTTCCACTCTCTTTAAACGTCCGAACCACCTCAACAACCCTTCCTCAGCCCTCTGGATAATAGTTTTGGTAATCCCACACCTTCTCCTAATTTCCAAACTACGAATCCTCTGCATTATATTCACACCACACATTGCCCTCAGACATGATATCTCCACTGCCTTCAGCCTTCTCCTCGTTGCAACATTCATCACCCATGCTTCACACCCATACAGGAGTGTTGTTACAACTATACTCGCATACATTCCCCTTTTTGCTTCCACGGACAAAGTTCTTTGTCTCCACAGACTCCTAAGTGCACCACTCACCCTTTTCCCCTCATCCTTCATAGACCCATCTACTGACACGTCCACTCCTAAATATCTGAATACATTCACCTCCTCCATACTCTCTCCCTCCAATCTGATATCCAGTCTTTCACCACCTAATCTTTTTGTTATCCTCATAACCTTACTCTTTCCTATAATCACATTTCATTTTCTTCTTTTACATACCCTACCAAATTCATCCACCAACCCCTGCAACTTCTCTTCAGAATCTCCCAAAAGCACAGTGTCATCAGCAAAGAGCAACTGTGACAACTCCCACTTTGTGTTTGATTCCTTATCTTTTAACACCACACCTCTTGCCAAGACAACCCCATCTATAAATATATTGTACAACCAAAGTGACATCACACATCCTTGTCTAAGGCCTACTTTTACTGGGAAATAATCTACCTCTCTCCTATGTACTCTAACCTTAATATATATATATATATATATATATATATATATATTATATATATATATTATATATATATATATATATATATATATATATATTATATATATATATATATATATTTGCAAACAACCACTCTGAAAGAATAGAGAAATTCCAAGCGCTTTCGTGACTACTCACATTATCAAGGAACTATGATAATGTGAAAATAGATAGTTCCTTGATAATGTGAGTAGTCACGAAAGCGCTTGGAATTTCTCTATTTTTCGAGTGGTTGTTTTAATTCTGAAATCACCTGTTTACTGTGATCTTATTGCATATATATATATAAATATATATATATAATATTATATATATATATATATATATATATATATATATATATATTATATATATTATATAATATATATATTCAACAAGTCGGCCGTCTCCCACCGAGGCAGGTGACCCAAAAAAAGAAAGAAAATCCCCAAAAAGAAAATACTTTCATCGTCTTTCAACACTTTCACCACACTCGCACATTATCACTGCTTTTGCAGAGGTGCTCAGAATACAACAGCTAGAAGCATATACATATAAAGATACACAACATACCCCTCCAAACTGCCAATACCCAAACCCTCCTTTAAAGTGCAGGCATTGTACATCCCATTTCCAGGACTCAAGTCCGGCTATATGAACATAACCGGTTTCCCTGAATCCCTTCACTAAATATTACCCTGCTCACACTCCAACAGATCGTCAGGTCCCAAGTATCATTCGCCTCCATTCACTCCTATCTAACACGCTCATGCACGCTTGCTGGAAGTCCAAGCCCCTAGCCCACAAAACCTCCTTTAAACCCCCTCTTTCCAACCCTTTCGAGGACGAAACCCCTACCCCTCCTTCCTTCCCCTATAGATTTATATGCTTTCCATGTCATTCTACTTTGATCCATTCTCTCTAATTGACCAAACCACCTCAACAACCCCTCTTCTGCCCTCTGACTAATGCTTTTATTAACTCCCACCTTCTCCTAATTTCCCCACTCCGAATTTTTCTGCATAATATTTACACCACACATTACCCTTAGACAGGACATCTCCACTGCCTCCAACCGTCTCCTCGCTGCTGCATTTACCACCCAAGCTTCACATCCATATAAGAGTGTTGGTACTGCTATACTTTCATACATTCCCTTCTTTGCCTCCATAGATAACGTTTTTTGACTACACATATACCTCAACGCACCACTCACCTTTTTTCCCTCATCAATTCTATGATTAACCTCATCCTTCATAAATCCATCCGCCGACACGTCAACTCCCAAGTATCTAAAAACATTCACTTCTTCCATACTCCTCCTCCCCAATTTGATATCCAATTTTTCTTTATCTAAATCATTTGACACCCTCATCACCTTACTCTCTTTTCTATGTTCACTTTCAACTTTCTACCTTTACATACATTCCCAAACTCATCCACTAACCTTTGCAATTTTTCTTTAGAATCTCCCATAAGCACAGTATCATCAGCAAAAAGTAACTGTGTCAATTCCCATTTTGAATTTGATTCCCCATAATTTAATCCCACCCCTCTCCCAAACACCCTAGCATTTACTTCCTTTACAACCCCATCTATAAATATATTAAACAACCATGGTGACATTACACATCCCTGTCTAATCTACACAACCCTAACCTAACGAGCCTCACTATCCTCATAAAAGACTCTTTACAGCATTTAGTAACTTACCACCTATTCCATATACTTGCAACATCTGCCATATATATATATATATATATATATATATATATATATATATATATAATATATATATATATATATATATAAATATTATATATATAATATATATATATATATATATATGCGCAGAACAACCACTATGAAACGAATAGTGAACGTCCATGCGATTTCGTAATTTCTCACATTATCAAGGAACAATACAAAATAAAAGATTAGCAGAAGGCATATAAGGGCGTGATTACACTTCACGGTCAACATACAACACCTGAACCTTTTATGATAATGCAGGTGGGGTGGTCAAGGACCTGTCCAACTTAGCTTACATTCTACCCAGGCTTTAAGATTTTAACTTGTCGAATATATCTTAAATTCTTCCTAAATTTTATTAATTGGATGGTAAAAATCTCTCACATGATTAAACAGAGCATCAGACTCTTGTCCACTTCTAATGCTATATTTATGTTATTGTAATCTTAGTTCAAGACTTTAACCCATTTGACGACATAAATAAAGCCATTAGAATTAGACAAGAGTTTAATGTTACTTATATTCATGTGAGAGATTTTAACCAGCCAATTCAAAAGGCTGAAAAAAGATATATCAAGCAGGGGAATATTGGTTTAGAATTATACAAATTAAGACTTATTTATAATTAATAAAATTTGGGAAAATATTATACATAAGTACGATATCGTTTTTATATTTAAATCCACTGAATCGTTATTTTTTTGTGTTTTTTTCCTTGTTACTTCTCGTTTTACAATGTTCAAATTGTGATACTAGGTTACTCACTGGTCAGGTCCCCTACATCACCGCAACTCCTCTCACTCACTCACCTGAAAATAGAAAAAACTGTATGTATATTGTGTTCCTACACACACCACACTATTATATATATATATATAATTATATATATATATATAAATATATTATATATATATATATAAAATATATATATAATATATATATATATTTATATATGGTCCATATTATGAATTCATTATCTGGGATAATTATACAGTTTGCACCTGTTTCTCAATTTTCTATTCCTACCCACCCTCTATTCCTGCTCACCCTCCTATTCCTGCTCGCCCTCCTATTTCCTGCCCACCCTCCTATTCCTGCTCACCCTCCTATTCCTGCCACCCTCCTATTCCTCCTTTTTGCCTCCTATTCCTGCCCACCCTCCTATTCCGCCACCCTCCTAATCCTGCCCACCTCCTATTCCTGCCACCCTCCTATTCCTGCTCACACCTCCTATTCCTGCCCACCCTCCTATTCCTGCCACCCCTTTCCTATTACCCGCCCACCCTCCTATTCCTGCCACCCTCCTATTTCCCGCCCACCCTCCTATTCCTGCCCACCCTCCTATTCCTGCCCACCCTCCTATTCCTGCCCACCCTCCTATTCCTGCCCACCCTCCTATTCCTGCCCACCCTCCTATTCCTGCCCACCCTCCTATTTCTGCCCACCCTCCTATTCCTGCCCACCCTCCTATTCCTGCCCACCCTCCTATTCCTGCCCACCCTCCTATTCCTGCCCACCCTCCTATTCCTGCGCACCCTCCTATTCCTGCCCACCCTCCTATTCCTGCGCACCCTCCTATTCCTGCCCACCCCTATTCCTGCCCACCCTCCTATTCCTGCCCACCCTCCTATTCCTGCGCACCCTCCTATTTCTGCCCACCTCCTATTCCTGCCACCCTCCTATTCCTGCCCCACCCTCCTATTCCTGCCCACCCTCCTATTCCTGCCACCCTCCTATTCCTGCCCAAACCCCCCTATTCCTGCCCACCCTCCTATTCCTGCCACCCTCCCTATTCCTGCCCACCCTCCTATTCCTGCCCACCCCTCCTATTCCTGCCCCCCCTCTCTATTCCTGCCCACCCTCCTATTCCTGCCCACCCTCCTATTCCTGCCCCCTCCCATTCCTGCCCACCCTCCTATTCCTGCCCACCCCCCCTATTCCTTTCCCACCCTCCTATTCCTGCTCCCCCTATTCCTGCCACCCTCCTATTCCTGCCCACCCCCCCTATTCCCGCCCACCCTCCTATTCCTGCTCACCCTCCTATTCCTGCCCACCCTCCTATTCCTGCCCACCCTCCTATTCCTGCTCACCCTCCTATTCCTGCCCACCCTCCTATTCCTGCCCACCCTCCTATTCCTGCCCACCTCCTATTCCTGCCCCACCCTCCTATTCCTGCCCACCCCTATTCCTGCCCACCCTCCTATTCCTGCCCACCCTCCTATTCCTGCCCACCCTCCTATTCCTGCCCACCCTCCTATTCCTGCCCACCCTCCTATCCTGCCCACCCTCCTATTCCTGCCCACCCTCCTATTCCTGCCCACCCTCCTATTCCTGCCCACCCTCCTATTCCTGCCCACCCTCCTATTCCTGCCCACCCTCCTATTCCTGCCCACCCTCCTATTCCTGCCCACCCTCCTATTCCCGCCCACCCTCCTATTCCTGCCCACCCTCCTATTCCTGCCCCCCCCTCCTATTCCCGCCCCACCCTCCAAATTTCCCGCCCACCCTCCTATTCCTGCCCACCCCCCCTATTCCTGCCCACCCTCCTATTCTGCCCCCCCTCCTATTCCTGCCCACCCTCCTATTCCTGCCCACCCCCTATTGCCCGCCCACCCTCCAAATTTCCCGCCCACCCTCCTATTCCTGCCCACCCTCCTATTCTGCCCACCCTCCTATTTCTGCCACCCTCCTATTCCTGCCCACCCTCCTATTCCTGCCCACCCTCCTATTCCTGCCCACCCTCCTATTCCCGCCCAAACCCCCCCCATTCCTGCCCACCCCCCTATTCCCTTTCCCACCCTCCTATTCCTGCCACCCTCCTATTCCTGCCCACCCCTATTCCTGCCCACCCTCCTATTTCCCGCCCCCCACCCTCCCTATTCCCGCCCCCCTCCTATTCCCGCCCACCCTCCTATTCCTGCCCACCCTTCCTATTCCTGCCACCCTCCTATTCCCGCCCCCCCCTCCTATTCCTGCCCACCCTCTCTATTCCTGCCCACCCTCCTATTCTGCTCACTTTCCCATTCCTGCCACCCTCCTATTCTGCCCACCCTCCTATTCCTGCCCACCCTCCTATTCCTGCCCACCCTCCTATTCCTGCCCACCCTCCTATTCCCGCCCACCCTTTATTCCTGCCACCCTCCTATTCCTGCTCACCCTCCTATTCCTGCCACCCTCCTATTCCTGCCCACCCTCCTATTCCTGCCACCCTCCTATTCCTGCCCACCCTCTATTCCTGCCCACCCTCCTATTCCTGCTCACCCTTCCCATTCCCGCCCACCCCCCCCTATTCCTGCCACCTCCTCCCCCCCTATCCTGCCCACCCTCCTATTCCTGCCCACCCTCCTATTCCCGCCACCCTCCTATTCCACTCCCCTCCCCTCTATTCCTGCCCACCCTCCTATTCCTGCCCTCCCACCCTCCTATTCCGCCCACCTCCTATTCCTGCCCACCCTCCTATTCCTGCCCACCCTCCCATTCCTGCCACCCTCCTATTCCGCTCACCCTCCTATTCCTGCCCACCCTCCATTCCTGCCACCCTCCATTCCTGCCCACCCTCCTATTCCTGCCCCCCCTCCTATTCCTGCCCAACCCAATTTCCTATTCCTGCCCACAATCCTATTCCTGCCCACCCTCCTATTCCTGCCCCCCATTTTCCCCCCCATTCCTGCCCACCCTCCTATTCCTGCTCACCCTCCTATTCCGCTCACCCTCCTATTCCTGCCCAAACCCCCCATTCCTGCCCACCCTCCTATTCCTCCCACCCTCCTATTCCCGCCACCCTCCTATTCCTGCCCACCTCCTATTTCCCGCCCCTCCTTTCCTGCCCACAAACCTATTCCTGCCCACCCTCCTATTCCTGCCCACCCTCCCCATTCTGCCCCACCCTCCATTCCTGCCACCCTCCTTTTGCTCACCCTCCTATTCCCGCCCACCCTCCTATTCCCGCCCACCCCCCTATTCCTGCCCACCCTCCTATTTCCCGCCCACCCTCCTATTCCTGCCCACCCTCCTATTCCTGCCCACCCTCCTATTTTTGCCCCCTCCTATTCCTGCCCACCCTCCTATTCCTGCCTCACTCCCCTTGCCCCCCCTATTCCTGCCCACCCTCCTATTCCTGCCCACCCTCCTATTCCTGCCCACCCTCCTATTCCTGCCACCCTCTATTCCTGCCCACCCTCCCATTCCCGCCCACCCTCCTATTCCTGCCACCCTCCTATTCCTGCCCCACCCCCTATTCCTGCCCACCCTCCTATTCCTGCCCACCTCCTATTCCTCCACCTCCTATTCCTGCCCACCCTCCTATTCCTGCTCACCCCCTTCTCCATTATTTCCCGCCCACCCTCCTATTCCTGCCCACCCTTTTCCCCCTCCCATTCCTGCCCACCCTCCTTTCCTGCCCACCCTCCTATTCCTGCCCACCCTCCTATTCCTGCTCACCCTTTCCCCCATTCCCGCCCACCCTCCTATTCCTGCCCACCCTCCTATTCTGCCACCCTCCTATTCCTGCCCACCCTCCTATTCCTGCCCCACCTCCTATTCCTGCTCACCCTCCTATTCCTGCCCACCCCCTATTCCTGCCACCCTCCTATTCCTGCCCACCCCCCTATTCCTGCCCACCCTCCTATTCCCGCCCACCCTCCTATTGCTGCCCACCCTCCTATTTCCTGCCACCCTCCTATTCCTGCCCACCCTCCTATTCCTTCACCTGCCCACCCTCCTATTCCTGCCCACCCTCCTATTCCTGCCACCCTCCTATTCCTGCCCACCTCCTATTCCTGCCCACCCTCCTATTCCCGCCCCACCCTCCTATTCCTGCCCCCTCCTATTCCTGCCCACCCTCCTATTCCTGCTCACCCTCCTATTCCTGCCACCCTCCTATTCCTGCCACCCTCCTATTCCTCCACCCTCCTATTCCTGCTCACCCTCCAAATTCCTGCCCACCCTCCTATTCTGCCCACCCTCCTATTCCTGCCCACCTCCTATTCCTGCCCACCCTCCTATTCCTGCCCACCCTCCTATTCCTGCCCCCCCTCCCATTCCCTGCCCACCCTCCTATTCCTGCTCACCCTCCTATTCCTGCCACCCTCCTATTCCTGCCCACCCTCCATTCCTGCCCACCCTCCTATTCCTGCCCCCCCCTCCTATTCTGCCCACCCTCCTATTCCCGCCACACCATTCCCCCCAAATTTCCTGCCCCACCTTCCTATTCCTGCCCACCCTCCTATTTTCCCGCCACCCCCCATTTCCCCCCACCCTCCTATTCCTGCTCACCCTCCTATTTCCCGCTCACCCTACATTCCTGCCCACCCTCCTATTCCTGCTCACCCTCCTATTTCCCCGCCCATCCCTCCCCCATTCCTGCCCACCCTCCTATTCCTGCCACCCTCCTATTCCCGCCCCCTCCTATTCCTGCTCACCCTCCTATTCCTGCCCACCCTCCTATTCCTGCCACCCCCCATTCCTTTCCCCCCTCCTATTCCTGCCCACCCTCCTATTCCTGCCCACCCCTATTCCCGCCCACTCCTATTCCTGCCCACCCTCCCCATTCCTGCCCACCCTCCTATTCTCCCACCCCCCTATTCCTGCCCACCCTCCTATTCCGCTACCCTCCTATTCCCGCCACCCTCCTATTCCTGCCCACCCTCCCCATTCCTGCCCCCCCTCCATTCCTGCCCAAACCCCCCTATTCCTGCCCACTCCTATTCCTGCCCACTCCAAATTTCCCGCCCACCTCCTATTTTCCCGCCCACCCCACCCCCCCCTATTCCTGCCCACCCTCCATTCCCGCCCCCTCCATTCCTGCCCACCCTCCTAATTTCTGCTCACCCTCCTATTCCTGCTCACCCCCCTATTCCTGCCACCCTCCTAAATTCCTGCTCACCCTCCTATTCCTGCCCACCCTCCTATTCCCGCTCACCCTCCTATTCCTGCCCCCCCACTATTTTCTGCTCCCCTCCTATTCCTCTCACCCTCCTATTCCTGCCCACCCTCCTATTCCTGCCCACCCTCCTATTCCTGCCCCCCCTCCTATTCCTGCCACCCTCCTATTCCCGCCACCCTCCTATTGCTGCCCCCCTCCTATTCCTGCCCACCCTCCTATTCCTGCCCACCCTCCTATTCCCGCCACCCCATTTCCCTGCCCCCCATTCCTGGCCCACCCTCCTATTCCTGCCCCCCCTCCTATTCCTGCCCACCCTCCTATTCCTGCCCACCTCCTATTCCTGCCCACCCTCCTATTCCTGCTCACCCCCCTCCTATTCCTGCCCACCCTCCTATTCCTGCCCACCTCCTATTCCTGCCCCCCCTCCTATTCCTGCCCACCCTCCAATTCCTGCCCCCCTCCTATTCCTGCCCACCCTCTATTCCTTCCCTGCCCACCCTCCTATTCCTGCTCACCCTCCTATTCCTGCTCACCCTCCTATTCCTGCCCACCCTCCTATTCCTGCTCACCCTCCTATTCCTGCCCACCCTCCTATTCCTGCCCACCCTCCTATTCCTGCTCACCCTCCTATTCCTGCCCACCCCCCTATTCCTGCCCCCCCCCCCACCTCCTATTCCTGCCCACCCTCCTATTCCTGCCCACCCCCCCCTCCTATTCCTGCTCACCCTCCTATTCCGCCCACCCTCCTATTCCTGCTCACCCTCCCATTCCTGCCCACCCTCCTATTCCTGCCCACCCTCCTATTCCTGCCCACAATCCTATTCCTGCCCACAATCCTATTCCTGCCCACCCTCCTATTCCTGCCCACCCTCCTATTCCTGCCCACCCTCCTATTCCTGCTCACCCTCCTATTCCACTCACCCTCCTATTCCTGCCCACCCTCCCATTCCTGCCCACCCTCCTATTCCCGCCCACCCTCCTATTTCCCGCCCACATCCTATTCCTGCCCAACATCCAATTCCGCCCACAATCCTATTCCTGCCCCCCCCTCCTATTCCCGCCCACCCTCCCCTTGCTGCCCGCCCTCCCATTCCTGCTCACCCTCCTATTCCTGCTCACCCTCCTATTCCTGCTCACCCTCCTATTCCTGCTCACCCTCCTATTCCTGCTCACCCTCCTATTCCTGCTCACCCTCCTATTCCTGCTCACCCTCCTATTTCCCGCCCACCCTCCTATTCCTGCTCCCTCCACCCTTTCCATTCCTGCCCACCCTCCTATTCCTGCCACCCTCCTATTCCTGCCCACCTCCTATTCCTGCCACCCTCCCATTCTGCTCACCCTCCTATTCCTGCCCACCCTCCTATTCCTGCTCACCCTCCTATTCCTGCCCAACCCTCCTATTCCTGCCACCCCTCCCATTCCTGCCCACCCTCCTATTCCTGCCCACCCTCCTATTCCTGCCCACCAATCCTATTCCTGCCACCCTCCAAATTCCTGCCCCACCCCTTATTCCTGCCCACCCTCCATTCCTGCCCACCCTCCTATTCCTGCTCACCCTCCTATTCCTCCCCCCCTCCTATTCCTGCCCACCCTCCCATTTCCCGCCCACCCTCCTATTCCTGCCCACCCTCTATTCCTGCCCACCCTCCTATTCCTGCCCCTCCAAATTTCCTGCCCACCCTCCTATTCCTGCCCACCCTCCTATTCCCTGCCCACCTCCCATTCCTGCCCCCCTCCATTTTGCCCACCCTCCTATTCTGCCCCACCCTCTATTCCTGCCACCCTCCCATTCCTGCCCACCTCCTATTCCTGCCCACCCTCCTATTCCTGCCCACCCTCCTTTTTCCTGCTCACCCTCCTATTCCTGCCCCCCCTCCCATTTCCCGCTCCCCTCATTCCTGCCCACCCTCCCATTCCTGCCCACCCTCCTATTCCTGCCCACCTCCTATTCCTGCCACCCTCCTATTCCTGCCACCCTCCTATTCCTGCCCACCCTCCTATTCCTGCCACCCTCCTATTCCTGCTCCCCTCCTATTCCTGCTCCCCTCCTATTCCTGCCCACCCTCCTATTCCCGCCACCCTCCTATTCCTGCCCACCCTCCTATTCCTGCCCACAATCCCATTCCTGCCCACCCCAATTTTCCTGCCCACCCTCTTTTTCCCCGCCCACCTCCATTTCCCGCCCACCCTCCATTCCTGCCCACTCTCATTTCCTGCCCACCCTCCTATTCCTGCCCACTCCTATTCCTGCCCACCCTCCTATTCCTGGCCCACCTCCTATTCCTGCCCACCCTCCTATTCCTGCCCACCCTCCATTCCTGCCCCCCTCCCCCTTTCCCGCCCACCCCCCCCATTCCTGCCCACCCTCCTTTCCCCGCCCACCCTCTATTCCTGCCCACCCCCCCTATTCCTGCCCACCCTCTCTATTCCTGCCCACCCTCCTATTCCTGGCCCACCCTCTATTCCTGCCCAACCTCCTATTCCTGCCCACCCTCCTATTTTCCCGCCCACCCTCTATTCCTGCCCACCCTCCTATTCCTGCCACCCTCTATTCCCGCCCACCCTCCCATTCCTTTCCCACCCCTATTCCTGCCCCACCCTCCTATTCCTGCCCACCCTCTATTCCTGCCACCCCTATTCCCGCCCACCCTCCTTATCCTGCCCACCCTTTTCCCGATTCCTGCCCACCTCTATTCCTGCCCACCTCCTATTCCGCCCACCCTCTATTCCTGCCCACCCTCTATTCCTGCCCACCCTCCTATTCCTGCCCACCCCCCTATTCCTGCCCCCCCTCTATTTCCTGCCCACCCTCCCATTCCTGCCCACCCTCCTATTCTGCCACCCTCCCATTCCTGCCCACCCTCCTATTCCTGCCCCCCTCTATTCCTGCCCCAACCTCCCATTCCTGCCCACCCTCTATTCCTGCCCACTCTATTCCCGCCCACCCTCCTATTTTCCCGCCCACCCCTATTTCCGCCCACCCTATTCCTTGCCCACCCCCTATTCCTGGCCACACCTCCTTTTTTTCTGCCCACCCTTATTCCTGCCCACCCTCTATTCCTGCCACCCTCTATTCCTGCACACCCTCCTATTCCTCCCACCCTCTAATTTCCTGCCAACCTTCCTATCCTGCCCCACCCTCTATTCCTGCCCACCCTCTAATTCCTGCCACCCTCCATTCCTGCCCACCCTCTATTCCTGCCCCCCCTCTATTCTGCCCCCCCTTTTCCTGCCCACCCTCCTATTCCTGCCCACCCTTCTATTCCTGCCACCCTCCTATTCCTGCCCACCCTCCTAATTTCCTGCCCAACCTCCTTTTTCTGCCCACCCCTATTCCTGCCCCCCCATTCCTGCCCACCCTTATTCTGCCCACCCCCTATTCCTGCCCACCTCTATTCCTGCCCACCCTTTTATTCCTGCCCCCCTCTATTCCTGCCACCCCTATTCCTGCCCACCTCCTATTCCTGCCCACCCTCTATTCCTCCCACCTCCTATACCTGCCCACTCCTCTATTCCTGCGCACCCTCTATTCCTGCCCCAAACCTCCTATTTCTGCCCACCTCTATTCCGCCACCCTCTATTCCTGCCCACCCTCCTATTCCTGCCCACCCTCCTATTCCCAGCCCACCCTCTATTCCTGCCCACCCTCTATTCCTCCCTCTACTCCACTTTCTCTTGAAGATCTCATTCCGTCATCATCCTAAGTATTATTCATTCTGACCTTGCATCCTTTTGGATTTTCCAATTCTATTTTGATATGCAAATTCTGATTTGATTTTTTATTATTATTTTTATTATTTCAACTCTTATGTCTTGCGCAACCCAGGGTCATCACTCTTTGGTTTGTTTCTTCTGCCCTTTTACAACACCTAATTCGGATCTTTTATTCTGTCCTTATGTTATTTTCTGGCCATATCGTGTGTGCCGCCGCACTTGGGTTCACTTTCCCGGCTGCGTGGACCTGCCATATTTTCCTTACTACTTTGGACCCTCCTTTCCTGTCACTTCTTCCTGCCCACCTGTAATCCATTAAGATTATTTCCTCATCACCTCTTTTTCCTGAACCCGCTTAATTCCCGCCCCCCCTTTCATTTCAGCAGCCCCCCCCCCCTATTTTGTACTCCGTAATCATGTCTCGTCTGATTTCCTCCGTCCTCTTATTCCGACATTTGCCATCATCCTTCCCCTCGTATTTTTTCTCCCTCACCCTTCCTGGTACTAGTTCGCTGCAAACCTCTCTACTTTTCCCAGCTTTACCAGTGTGGTTTCCAGCCCCCACTCAAACCTCCCATATCCTGTATTACTGGCTCCGTCCTTCACCCTTCCAATTTCTAATTTTGCTTTGCTGCGATTTTTGAGCATTTTAACCTCTTGTCCTCCACCTAACTATTTTGTAGTTGTTTCCCCGACCCCTTTCTGTTTATTCTCCACCCCTCCCCAACCCTCTCACCGAACCGACCACTCTGACCTCCCATCCTCTTTCTGTCCCGGTCGTTGACATCCAAAAACTCACAGTCCGATACTGACCCCCTTTTTTTCCTACCTTGTGTGTGTGTGTGTGTGTGTGTGTGTGTGTGTGTGTGGTGTGGTGTGTGTGTGTGTGTATGTGTGTGTGTGTGTGTGTATGTGTGTGTGTGTGTGTGTGTGTGTGTGTGTGTGTGGTGTTTGTGTGTGTGTGTGTGTGTGTGTGTGTGTGTGTGTGTGTGTGTGTGTTGTGTGTGTGTGTGTGTGTGTGTGTGTGTGTGTGTGTGTATGTGTGTGTGTGTGTGTGTGTGTGTGTGTGTGTGTGTGTGTGTGTGGGGTGTGTGTGTGTGTGTGTGTGTGTGTGTGTGTGTGTATGTGTGTGTGTGTGTGTGTACTCACCTAGTTGTACTCACCTAGTTGAGGTTGCGGGGGTCGAGTCCGAGCTCCTGGCCCCGCCTCTTCACTGATCGCTACTAGGTCACTCTCCCTGAGCCGTGAGCTTTATCGTACCTCTGCTTAAAGCTATGTATGATCCTGCCTCCACTACATCGCTTCCCAAACTATTCCACTTACTGACTACTCTGTGGCTGAAGAATACTTCCTAACATCCCTGTGATTCATCTGTGTCTTTAGCTTCCAACTGTGTCCCCTTGTTACTGTGTCCAATCTCTGGAACATCCTGTTTTTGTCCACCTTGTCAATTCCTCTCAGTATTTTGTATGTCGTTATCATGTCCCCCCTATCTCTCCTGTCCTCCAGTGTCGTCAGGTTGATTTCCCTTAACCTCTCCTCGTAGGACATACCTCTTAGCTCTGGGACTAGTCTTGTTGCAAACCTTTGCACTTTCTCTAGTTTCTTTACGTGCTTGGCTAGGTGTGGGTTCCAAACTGGTGCCGCATACTCCAATATGGGCCTAACGTATACGGTGTACAGGGTCCTGAACGATTCCTTATTAAGATGTCGGAATGCTGTTCTGAGGTTTGCTAGGCGCCCATATGCTGCAGCAGTTATTTGGTTGATGTGCGCTTCAGGAGATGTGCCTGGTGTTATACTCACCCCAAGATCTTTTTCCTTGAGTGAGGTTTGTAGTCTCTGACCCCCTAGACTGTACTCCGTCTGCGGCCTTCTTTGCCCTTCCCAATCTTCATGACTTTGCACTTGGTGGGATTGAACTCCAGGAGCCAATTGCTGGACCAGTTCTGCAGCCTGTCCAGATCCCTTTGTAGTTCTGCCCGGTCTTCGATCGAGTGTATTCTTCTCATCAACTTCACGTCATCTGCAAACAGGGACAACCTCAGAGTCTATTCCTTCCGTCATGTCGTTCACAAATACCAGAAACAGCACTGGTCCTAGGACTGACCCCTGCGGGACCCCGCTGGTCACAGGTGCCCACTCTGACACCTCGCCACGTACCATGACTCGCTGCTGTCTTCCTGACAAGTATTCCCTGATCCATTGTAGTGCCTTCCCTGTTATCCCTGCTTGGTCCTCCAGTTTTTGCACCAATCTCTTGTGTGGAACTGTGTCAAACGCCTTCTTGCAGTCCAAGAAAATGCAATCCCACCCACCCCTCTCTCTCTTGTCTTACTGCTGTCACCATGTCATAGAACTCCAGTAGGTTTGTGACACAGGATTTCCCGTCCCTGAAACCATGCTGGCTGCTGTTGATGAGATCATTCCTTTCTAGGTGTTCCACCACTCTTCTCCTGATAATCTTCTCCATGATTTTGCATACTATACATGTCAGTGACACTGGTCTGTAGTTTAATGCTTCATGTCTGTCTCCTTTTTTAAAGATTGGGACTACATTTGCTGTGTGTGTGTGTGTGTGTGTGTGTGTGTGTGTGTGTGTTGTGTGTGTGTGTGTGTGTGTGTTGTGTGTGTGTGTGTGTGTGTGTATTTTTGTGTGTGTGTGTGTGTGTGTGTGTGTGTGTGTGTGTGTGTGGTGTGTGGTGTGTGTGTGTGTGTGGTGTGTGTGTACTCACCTAATTCTGGTTGCAGGGGTCGAGACTCAGCTCCTAGCCCCGCCTCTTTACTGATCGCTACTGGGTCCTCTCTCTCTCTCTGCTTCCTGAGCTTTGTCATATCCTTCTTAAAACTATGATTTTTCCGCCTCCACTATTTCACTTGCTAGGCTATTCACTTGCTGACAACTCATGACTGAAAAATCTTCCAAACTCCCGTGACTGGCTGAGTCTTCAGCTTCCATTTTGACCCCTTGTTCCCTTTTCCCCCCCTTCTGAACATCCTATCTCTGTCCACCTTGTCTATTTCCCCCCCCGTATCTTGTATGTTGTGTGTGGTGTGGTGGTGGTGTGGTGTGTGTGTGTGTGGTGTGTGTTGGGGGTTGTGTGTATGTGTGTGTGGTGTGTTTATACTACCGTTGTGGTTTCAGGGGGCGAGTCATCTCCTGGGCCCGTGTGTGTGCCTACCCGCTCAGACAGTAATCAGTTTTAGCCTAAGGGGGTTTCCCCGCAGTAGGATGCCCGCATGATGTGGTTGGCAGTGCCAGTAAGTCCCCCCCCCAATATTTACCCAAACCTCCCCCCCCCCACCTAACATTGCTCCTCGCTCACTTGGAAAACCCTCCTCACTTTAACCAATTTTATCCTCTCTTTTTAAAACATTTTTCTCAACACTTTTTTTTTTTTGTGTGTGTTTGACCTAAAGCCCAAAATTTGGTTTTTTTTTTTCTTCCAATTTCTGTTCATTTTTTTTTTCTTTCCTTTTTATACATTTATTATTTTTTTAAATTTATGTCATTTTTAGATTTTTCATCATCATCATCATCATCATCATACATCATCACATCATCACATCCATCTTCTCCTCCTCCCCTCCTCCTCCCCCCCTCCCTTTCCCCTTCCCCTTCCCCTTCCTCTTCCTCTTCCCTTCCTCCTCCTCCCCCCCTCCTGCCCAGAGGGGGGGTGGTTCAACCTCTCCATTCCACCACCACTCTGCAGACCTCTCCATTCCCCCCACCATCTCGTCAACCTCTCTCATTCCCCCACCACCCGTCAGACCCTCTCATTCCACCACCACCTCTGCAGACCCTTTCCTCATT
>NC_069409.1:72466367-72486104 GCF_026875155.1 Cherax quadricarinatus
CGGCTGCGCTCCCTCCTGCCTACAACCCATACAGCAATGTTTGATATTTTCTGGTAAAATGTTAAAAGTTTTGGTTGTGCTGCTCCATCAAGTTTGTAATTTGGCGTCTAATCACCCGACTGACGTTTCGTTCAAGGAACACAATAAGGCAGATGTCACGACAACCTGGAAAATGACGGGGCGGATAATGAGAACTTTCAAGACAAGGTATATTGTGAAAATTAAGACACATGTGCAACATCAGGGTATCTTTATTGTAGACGTTTCGCCATCCAGTGGCTTTATCAGTACAAATTCTAGGACATAATTTGAAGACAGTAGAACTATATACAAAAGATGAGGTAATCAGTCCCTCAACCTTGGAGTTGGTGTGAAGAGCACCGTAGTCGTGAAGAATCTGGAGCACAGGCAAGAAGACTGGTGCTTATATACTAACGTCAGGTGGAAAGGGAACGTGTAGCAGACGGGGGCAGTCACTGGTAGGCGGGATTCCCCAGTGGAAATAGGTCATACCCAAAGAGATGGGTTAGTTGTAGTTGTAGTATGTTATGTTAATCTCCAGGGTTTATTACCTGGACCTCAGCAATGAGAGTGGCTACTCTCACCGCTGGGCAACGGCGACCAGTGCTGTAGTTGTAGCAACCGTGAGGAGGTTATGTAGATGTCCTCTGAACCAAGATTCCATGATGTTGCAGTGTCTGATTACCTCATCTTTTGTGTATAGTTCTACTGTCTTCAAATTATGTCCTAGAATTTGTATTGATAAAGCCACTGGATGGCGAAACGTCTACAATAAAGATACCCAGATGTTGCACATGTGCCTTAATTTTCATCTTGTCGGTATTGTATACCATTCTTGTACAAGGTATATTGTGCCAGTGATGACACTACTCAAATTGTTTGTACTCTCTTATTTAGAGTTTTGTTCAGTGTTGACGGTTCCATCTAGGACAGGGAAAAATGTCAGAGCTGGAACAGACACACAGATAATTACGGCCCACATAGAGCCGCCAATAAAGCATTTAAATTCCTGGGAATATCACAAAGTCCTAAATATATACTCGCTGGAGCGGAGGAGAATACGTAGAAGGTACTTGAAGCCTTGTCCCAGATCTACATACTGCCGTAACAACATACTGGAGTGAAAGATATGGAAGGAAATTTAAAATAAACCCAGTGAAAAGCAGGGGTGTCATGGGCACAATAAGAAAAAATTGTATCAACATCCGTTGTTCCAGATTGTTGAACATCTTACCGAAAATCAGAAACACTGCTGGGACACGTGTAGAAGCCTCCAAGAGAAAATTAGACAAGTATCTCCAAGTGCCAGATTAACCAGGCTATGATAGACATGTGGACCAGTGGGCCACCAGAAGCAGCAGCCTGGTTGACCAGGCAGGCACCAGACACGCCTGCAACAAGGCCAGGTTTCCGGGATATAAGAAACCTCTCGAAATCATCAAACGGTATCTGAGTCCATTTCGAAGACTTATTATGATGTGCGAGTTACTGCTACTGGTCGCTGTAATTTTTGGCAAGTGCTCTACTGCTTCCAGCATTGCCAGGAAACTACGCGTGCACGCTCTCTTAAAAGCCTTCTGGGATTTCACTATTCTCAGCAACTTCCTGAAGAGACAGGAGCAAAAGACCTGATCTCTCCGCCGGGGACTCGACCTGGACTTTCTTTCTGAAAAGAATACCGAGTTCTCTTGATAGAGTATTTTTGAACTTCTTCATAAATAAAACATTCCGCTAATCTAGTCCAACTGCTGCAAGACTGGGCATGTTTTCTATTTAATTTTCTTTTCGAATTATAGAGGGTTAGTGCTTTTTTAAGTTATACACACTGTGTGTAACTTAAAAAATGAAGATGAATTTCTTCGTTCTCAACACTGCCTTTATTGAGTGGGTTGCTGAATCGTGATTCATACTGGCCTTTCAGAGTGTTAATAGCACTGTTGTAGCAAATAGCTAATTGTGGGCACGAGTATACACATACACGTGCACAAATACAAAACATGGACGCATGCAAACATACGTGTGCATGCAAACAAATATACGTGAGCACGAACGCATAAGTACGGCACCTGCATGTACATAGACGCACGCTCACGCACACAGCACACGGGCCAGGAGCTGATCTCGACCCTGGCCAAAAAACCACATTAGGTGAGTGTGAGCACACACAAAACACACACACCCACACTCACACCCACCACACAACACCACCACACAGTGTACTATATCATAACGTGACATGAGGGACGCGGGGGATAGATGCCTGAGCAATACGGTTATAAAGATCACAGGTGATGAATTTTCAAAATAGTGATAGAAGGACTACGTCATCAGCATCTGGCAACTTGTCATCGCTTACTGCCAGCTTAAGTTTATACTCACCTGTTGGGGTTGTTTTTGGGGGGTCCTAAATCCTGCCTCTGAAGTCACTGATTAGATACTGGTCACTCAATCCGCAAGCTATTACCAGAATTAGAGCAGGAATAGCATAGATAAGGTGAAGATAGGGTAGACTTGCGAGTGTGCTACAGCATAGCGAGGGGAAGGAAGCCTAGTGACGGGTCAGACACTCTAGACGCTCAGACAAGATAAATTTGAACACTAATACTTGTGTTTTATTAGTAGAAGTGATAAGCTGTAGAATCCACTGTTGGCAGAGTTTTTAGAATTACTGGTATCTACCGGTATTTATTAGCAGTATGAATACTTAGAAGTGGGGCACGCACACACACACACACACACACACACACACACACACAACACAACACACCACCACACACACACGCACACGCAACACCACACATACAACATACACATACACATCACACACACACACACACACACATACACACACATACACAACAAATACACACACAATCACACCCCCCATACACACATACACACACAATACGCACCACAGGAACTAGCACTGTAAGCTGTAGTCACACGCAAACACACATACACAGGGATTTTCACACCGTCCTGAGAAACGACCATTGAACCTTTCTCCTCCCCCCCCCTCTTTCTGCACTTAAGTGACTTATCTTACTCTCACTCATTAACTTTGTCTCTCTATCTACCTATCCTTCCTCTCTCTTTCCCTCTCCCATCTTTCCCCTCTAACACACCATTTTTCTTACCTTAACACCTCCCCCCCTCTAACATCTTCCCCCTCTAACATCTGTCCCCTCCCATTATCTCTCCCCCTCTCCTTTTCTCCCTCCTCCCCCCTCTCTCCCCCCCCCTAGCCTCTTCCCTCTCCGCTTCTTCCATCTCCCCCCTCTTTCCCCCTTTTCTCCCCCCTATTTGCCCTTCCCTTTCTCCCTCCCTCACTCCCTCCCTCCCTCCCTCCCTCTTCTCTCTCTTCTCCTCTCTCTCTCTCTCTCTCTCTCTCTCTCTTTGCTTCTCTCTCTCTTCGCTCTCCTCTCTTGCTCTCTCTCTCTCTTGCTCTCTCTCTTGCTCTCTTACTCTCTCTCTCTCTTGCTCTTCTCTCTTCTTTGCTCTCTCTCTCTCTCTTGCCTCTCTCTCTCTCTTGCTCTCTCTCTTGCTCTCTCTCTCTTGCTATTCTCTCTCTTGTCTGCTCTCTCTCTCGCTTGCTCCTCTCTACTTCTTGCTGTCTCTCTCTCTTGCTCTCTCTCTCTCTTGCTCTTCTCTTGCTCTCTCTCTTGCTCTCTCTTCCCTTGCTCTCTCTCTCTCTTGCTCTCTCTCTCTCTGTGCTCTCTCTCTTCTTTGCCTCTCTCTCTCTCTTGCTCTCTCTCTTCTCTTGCTCTCTCTCTCTCTTGCTCTCTCTCTCTCTTGTCTCTCTCTCTTGCTCTCTCTCTTGCTCTCCGTCTCTTTGCTCTCTCTCTTGCTCTCTCTCTTGCTCTCTCTCTCTCTTGCTCTCTCTCTCTCTTGCTCTCCTCTCTCTTTGCTCTCTCTCGCTTCTCTTGCTCCTCCCTCTCTCTCTCTCTCCTTGCTCTCTCTCCCCTCTGTGCTCTCTCTCTCTCTCTTGCTCTCCTCTCTTGCTCTCTCTCTCTCTCTTGCTCTCTCTCTTGTTCTCTTGCTCTCTCTCTTGCTCTCTCTCTCTCTCTTGCTCTCTCTCTCTCCTGCTCTCTCTCACTCCTGCTCTCTCTCTCTCTTGCTCTCTCTCTTGCTCTCTCTCTCTCTCTTGCTTCTCTCTCTCTTGCTCCTCTCTTGACTCTCTCTCTTGCTCTCTCTCTCTTGCTCTCTCTCTCTCCTTGCTCTCTCTCTCTCTCATGCTCTCTCTCTCTCTTGCTCTCTCTCTCTCTTGCTATTCTCTCTCTTTTGCTCCTCTCTTGCTCTCTCTCTCTCCTTGCTCTCTCTCTCCTCTTGCTCTCTCTCTCTCTTGCTCTCTCTCTCTCTTGCTCTCTCTCTCTCTTGCTCTCTCTCGCTTCTCTCTTGCTCTCTCTCTCTCCTTGCTCTCCTCTCCCTCTTGCTCTCTCTCTCCTCTTCTCTCTCTCTTGTTCTCTCTCTCTTGCTCTCTCTCTCTACTTGCTCGCTCTCTTGCTCTCTCTCTCTCATGCTATTCTCTCCCTCTTGACTCTCTCTCTCTTTGACTCTCTCTTGCTCTCTCTTCTCTCTCTTGCCTCTCTCTCTTGCTCTCTCTCTCCCTCTTGTTCTCTCTCTTGCTCCTCTCTCTCTCTTGCTCTCTCTCTTGATCTCTCTCTTCCTGCTCTCTCTTTCTCTTGCTCTCTCCTCTCTTCTTGCTCTCTCTTCTCTTGCTCTCTCTCCGTCCCCATTTTCCCTTTCTAACTCTACCCTCTCCTACTCTTAAAAAAAAAAAAAAAAAAAAAAAAAAATGGTGGGGACTCGCAGGACCAAGGTCAGTTGAGAATGGTTCGGGGTAGGGAGGAGTGGATGGAGGAGGCAGTGGAAAAGGATGGAACAAGAGTGGGGAGAGAATATTAGGAGAGCTTTCATGAAAAATTGGAGGAGAAAGAGCTCTCTGTGAAATTGGGAAAGGTGGTTGGAGAAGGAGACAAAGAATTGGGAGGCACAAGTGAAAACTGCAGTAGCCATGATAAGGGTCCTAGAAGTTGAAGATAAATAGGCTGGAGCGAGTTACATGGGGCAGTGGACCAGAGAAGACACAGCATATGAAGCTGCGAGGCTGAAAACAGGAAGGAAGGAATTAATGAATGATGCTAAGGCCACATAATCTGCAAGGAGGACCAAGGGAAGTGAAAGGGAAGATCAACTGGTAGCAGATGGAAGAGGGTGATAGGTCGAATGCTGAGGCACAAACAAGGCCTATCAAGAGCCACTGGAAAAATCAAGGGAGAAACTGACCACACACAGGCAGGATCCAGAGCCACAGAGGGTGAGGCAATGCGAGGAAGAAAGGTGCAAAATCCAGGGTTTATCCATGGGCTTCAGGAGAGAGAGGAAAGGACACACACTGAAAGGAAGCACCCGGAAGAAAGGAAGGTGATTGAGAAGAAAAAATCATAAACAGAAATAGGTGAAGGAGAGGGACGAGATTGTAAATTTTCAGAGAATAGGGGGGGGTAATCGAAGGTGATGAAACCGGACAATTCAAGCTGATTTCTCAGACGGAAAAACAGTGCGAGAACAGGAATCCTCAAGAAGAAAACCACGATTGAAATACTCGGAAGAGTTCAAGAGGGTGTTCCTAGACAGAGACAGAACAAATCAGAACGAACAGCAGCTGCAGGATCGAGGACAAAAAAGCGAAAGGAGCTAGAAAGAGACCTAAGGCGGGAACCAGCAGATGTCAGTCAGATGCATGACAGAACAGCAAGGGCAAGCACCACACACACTACTCTCAGAACCACACAATATCCACACCATTCCCAACACACCCCTACAATCCATACCCACAGCCTCCACCCAACTCCAAGCTATAGAACCACAGTATGACAGGGTCTCCCACCCCACAGGCCCCCCAACCACAGTGTTGGAAAGGAATGAAGGTATGGTACACCAAAACGCTGATGGAATAACAAATAAGTGGGAGGGCGCGTGGCAAGAAGAGTCAAAGAAGCATCACCGGACACCATAGCTCTCACAGAAAACAAGCTTAACAGGTATGATAAAACAGATGCCATCTTTCAACGGGATACCAAATCACTGAGGAAAGACAGAGGGAACAGGTGGTGGTGGAGGAGTGGCGTTTGCTGATCAAAAATCGCTCGGAATTTTGATGAGGCTGGAGAGCAAGAAGATAGCGGAGAAGAAGTGATTACATAGTGGGAACACTTCACTCTGGAGGTCCCAAGGTGGTAATAGAGTGATGTATAACCCACCACAGAAACAGCAGGAGGCCAAGGCAAGAGTTACGACGAGAGAGCAATAGAGCGATGGTTGACACCGTGGCTAGCTTAGTAGAGTGGCCAGAAAGAGTCATGCATGCAGGGCAAAGCTCCTGATCATGGGTGACTTTATCCACAAGGAGATGATTTGGAGAACTTGGACCACATGGGGGCCAGATACTGGAGGGCTAAGATGATGGAGGTGGTTACTGGAGATTCATGTACCCAACCCACGTAAGGGACACTCAAGAGGAGAGGAGAGGATGAACCAGCAAGGTGGAACTTAGTACTTCCCTTCATAGTGCAGATATCGAGGACATCACTATGAAAGGACCTTGGGGCCAGTGACCATCTGTGGTTGTAAGCTTCGAATACACAAGTGATGCTACAAGTGGAGGAGAGAGAGAAGCAGGAAGGCCAGGGCGAATGAAGACAAACTTACAAGAAAGGGGACTGACACAGAATGAGGGAACTACCTGAACGAGGGTTCAGTGGGACAGAGACTGGCAGGGAAACCAGTTAATGAGGATGATGGAATATGTAGCAATAAAATGCAAGGAGGCTGAGGAGAGGTTTGTACCCAAGGCGTAACAGGAAGTAATGAAAAAAGCCAGGATGAAGCATGGTTTACCCAAAGGTGCAGGAGGCAAAAACCAAGTGTGCTAGGGAATGATGAAATATAGAAGGCAAAGGACCCAGGAGAATAAGGAGAACAGCGTAGATAGAGCCAGAAATGGAAATTGCCACAGATAAGAAGGGAGGCCCAAAGGACCAATATGGAAAACTGGACATAGCAGCGAAAGCCCAATCTGACACGAAACTGTTGTACAGCCACTTCAGGAGGGAACAACAGTCAAGGACCAGGTTATTTCAGGCTATGGAAGGAAGGAGGAGACGAACACAGGAAATGACCGGGAAGTATGTGAAGAACTCAACCGTGATTCAAAGAAGTGTTCACAGAGGAGACAGAGGGACTCCTAAAGACGGAGAGGTGGCCACACCACCAAGTGCTGGACACCAGTGCACACAACCGAGGAAGAAGTGAAAGAGGCTCTTCTGAGTGAGCTACGATACTCAAAGGCAATGGGGCCAGATAACATCTCCCCATGGGTATTGAGAGAGGAGCAGAGGCGCTCATGTGTACCCCTAACAACAATATTCAATACATCTATCGAACAGGGAGATTGCCTGACCTGACGGCATGGGAGACAAGCAAAATGTACAGTCCCAATCTTTAAAAAAGGAGACATAGACATGAAGCATTAAACTACAAGGACCAGTGTCACTGACATGTATAGTATGCAAAATTCATGGAGAAGATTATCAGGGAAGAGTGGGGAACACCTAGAAAGGACCTGATCTCATCAAACAGCAGCCAGCATGGTTTCAGGGACGGGAAATCCTGTGTCACAAACCTATGGAGTTCTTGACATGGATGACAGCAGTTAAGACAAGAGAGAGAGGGGTGGTGTGGATTGCATTTTCTTGGACTGCAAGAAAGGCGTTTGACCACAGTTCCACAACAAGAGATTGGTGCAAAAACTGGAGGACCAAGCAGGGATACGGGGAAGGCACTCCCAATGGACGGGGGAATACTTGTCGGAAGACAGCAGCGAGTCTGGTACGTGGCGGGTGTCAGGTGGGCCCCTGTGACCAGGGGGGGGGGCCCCGCGGGGGTTTCAGTCCTAGGACCAGTGCGTTTCTGGTTTTGTGAACGACATGACGGAAGAATGACCTGAGGTGTCCCTTTCGATGATGAAGTTGAGGGAAAGAATACACTCGATCAAAAGACCGGGCAAACTAAAAGGGGATCTGGACAGGCGCAGAACTGGCCCAGAAATTTGGGCTCCGGGAGTTAAATCCCCCAAGGGCAAAGTCTGAAGTTTGGGGGAGGGCAAAAAAGGGCCGCAGACGGATACAGTCAGGGGGTCAAGACTAAAAAAACCTCACTCAAAAAAAAGATCTTGGGGGGTAAACACCAGGCCACTCCGAAGGCAATAAAAATAACTCTGAAATAGGCGCCTACAAACCTAGAACAGCATTCCGACATCTTAAAAAGGAATCGTTCGGGCCCCGTACACCTTTAAACGTTAGGCCCCAATTGGAGTATGCGCCCATTTTTGGAACCCACACCTGCCAAGCACGTAAGAAACTAGAGAAAGTGCAAAGGTTTGCAACAAGACTAGTCCCAGAGCTAAGAGGTATGTCCTACGAGGAGAGGTTAAGGGAAATCAACCTGACGACACTGGAGGAAGGAGAGATGGGGGGGACATAAATAACGACATAAAAAATACTGAGAGGAATTGACAAGGTGGACAAAAACGGGATGTTCCAGAGATTGGACACAGTAAAAAAGGGGACACAGTTTGGAAGCTAAAGACACAGATGAATCACAGGATGTTAGGAAGTATTTCTTCACCCCACAGAGTAGCAGTAAGTGGAATATTTGGGGAAGCGATGTAGTGGAGGCAGGATCCATACATAGCTTAAAGCAGAGGTACGATAAAGCTCACGGCTCCAGGAGGTGACCTAGTAGCGATCAGTGAAGAGGGGGGGCCCAGGAGCTCGGACTCGACCCCCGCAACCTCAACTAGGTGAGTACAACTAGGTGAGTACACACACACACAACACACACAGAGGGTCTAGTAGAAACCCGGTGAAGAGGCGGGCCAGGAGCTAGGACTCGACCCCTGCAACCACAAATAGGTGAGTACACACACATACACACACTCCCCTCACTCACTCACACACACACACACACACACACACACACACACACACACACACACACACACACACACACACACACACACACACACACACACACACGCACACACAAAGATGACCCTATTTGTAGGACCGAGAGATAAGAAACAAATCCCGTAACATATCAATCAATTTCTGAAATTATCAAACTAAATTTTCGATGAGTTCTGAACGAAACATTTAGAGAGTATTAGTGCCTACGTCTCTCCTTAATGCTAATATGGTAAATGCAGCAATAGAGTTGATTAATGGAATTACGAGGGACAGATACACTGGCAGAGTGACAGATATGGAGAGAGAGAAGCAGACAGCTTGAGACCCAAAGAGACAGCAGACAGTCATACAGACAGGCAATCAGACAACCAGGTAACCAATCAGACAAGCCATCAACAGAGGCAGGAGAAATTAACACGATATATCAGAGCGCTAATTATGTGGCATGGAACACCAGCGCCAGCACGATGCTGCTGATGCTGCTACCACTGTTGCATGGAACACCAGCACCAGCACGATGCTGCTGTTGCTGCTACCACTGTTGCATGGAACACCAGCACTACCCACGATGCGCTGTTGCTGCTACCACTGTTGCATGGAACACCAGCACCAGCACGATGCTGCTGTTGCTGCTACCACTGTTGCATGGAACACCAGCACCAGCACGATGCTGCTGTTGCTGCTACCACTGTTGCATGGAACACCAGCACCAGCACGATGCTGCTGTTGCTGCTACCACTGTTGCATGGAACACCAGCACCAGCACGATGCTGCTGCTACCACTGTTGCATGGAACACTAGCGCCAGCACGATGCTGCTGATGCTGCTACCACTGTTGCATGGAACACCAGCACCAGCACGATGCTGCTGTTGCTGCTACCACTGTTGCATGGAACACTAGCGCCAGCACGATGCTGCTGTTGCTGCTACCACTGTTGCATGGAACACCAGCACCAGCACGATGCTGCTGTTGCTGCTACCACTGTTGCATGGAACACTAGCACCAGCACGATGCTGCTGTTGCTGCTACCACCGTTGCATGGAACACCAGCACCAGCACGATGCTGCTGTTGCTGCTACCACTGTTGCATGGAACACTAGCGCCAGCACGATGCTGCTGTTGCTGCTACCACTGTTGCATGGAACACTAGCACCAACACTATGCTGCTGATGCTGCTACCACTGTTGCATGGAACACCAGCGCCAGCACGATGCTGCTGATGCTGCTACCACTGTTGCATGGAACACTAGCACCAGCACGATGCTGCTGATGCTGCTACCACTGTTGCATGGAACACTAGCGCCAGCACGATGCTGCTGATGCTGCTACTACTGTTCCATGGAACACCAGCGCCAGCACGATGCTGCTGTTGCTACTACCACTATTGCATGGAACACTAGCGCCAGCACGATGCTGCTGTTGCTGCTACCACTGTTGCATGGAACACCAGCGCCAGCACGATGCTGCTGTTGCTGCTACCACTGTTACATGGAACACTAGCGCCAGCACGATGCTGCTGTTGCTGCTACCACTGTTGCATGGAACACCAGCGCCAGCACGATGCTGCTACCACTGTTGCATGGAACATTAGCGCCAGCAAGATGCTGCTGATGCTGCTACCACTGTTGCATGGAACACCAGCGCCACACGATGCTGCTACCACGTTGCATGGAACATTAGCGCCAGCACGATGCTGCTGATGCTGCTACCACTGTTGCATGGAACATTAGCGCCAGCACGATGCTGCTGATGCTGCTACCACTGTTGCATGGAACACCAGCGCCAGCACGATGCTGCTGATGCTGCTACCACTGTTGCATGGAACACCAGCGCCAGCACGATGCTGCTGGGGCTGCTGCTGCTACCACTGTTGCATGGAACACCAGCGCCAGCACGATGCTGCTGTTGCTGCTACCACTGTTGCATGGAACACCAGCGCCAGCACGATGCTGCTGCTGCTGCTACCACTGTTGCATGGAACACCAGCGCCAGCACGATGCTGCTGCTGCTGCTACCACTGTTGCATGGAACACCAGCGCCAGCACGATGCTGCTGATGCTGCTACCACTGTTGCATGGAACACAAGCACCAGCACGATGCTGCTGATGCTGCTGATGCTGCTACCACTGTTGCATGGAACACCAGCACCAGCACGATGCTGCTGATGCTGCTACCACTGTTGCATGGAACACCAGCGCCAGCACGATGATGCTGGTGCTGCTACCACTGTTGCATGGAACACCAGCGCCAGCACGATGATGCTGGTGCTGCTACCACTGTTGCATGGAACACCAGCGCCAGCACGATGATGCTGGTGCTGCTACCACTGTTGCATGGAACACCAGCGCCAGCACGATGCTGCTGTTCCTGCTACCACTGTTGCATGGAACACCAGCGCCAGCACGATGCTGCTGTTCCTGCTACCACTGTTGCATGGAACACCAGCGCCAGCACGATGCTGCTGATGCTGCTACCACTGTCGCATGGAACACCAGCGCCAGCACGATGCTGCTGATGCTGCTACCACTGTTGCATGGAACACCAGCGCCAGCACGATGCTGCTGATGCTGCTAGCACTGTTGCATGGAACACTAGCACCAGCACGATGCTGCTGATGCTGCTACCACTGTTCCATGGAACACCAGCGTCAGCACGATGCTGCTGATGCTGCTACCACTGTTGCATGGAACACTACCGCCAGCACGATGCTGCTGATGCTGCTACTACTGTTGCATGGAACACCAGCACCAGCACGATGATGCTGATGCTGCTACCACTGTTGCATGGAACACCAGCGCCAGCACGATACTGCTGATGCTGCTACCACTGTTGCATGGAACACTAGCACCAGCACGATGATGCTGATGCTGCTACCACTGTTGCATGGAACACCAGCGCCAGCACGATGCTGCTGATGCTGCTACCACTGTTGCATGGAACACTAGCACCAGCACGATGATGCTGATGCTGCTACCACTGTTGCATGGAACACCAGCGCCAGCACGATGCTGCTGATGCTGCTACCACTGTTGCATGGAACACCAGCGCCAGCACGATGCTGCTGTTGCTGCTACCACTGTTACATGGAACACTAGCACCAGCACGATGCTGCTCCCAAACTGTTGCATGGAACACTAGCCCCTAGCACATGCTGCTGTTGCTGCTCCCAAACTTTGCAGGGAAAATACCAGCCCCAGGACGATGCTGCTGATGCTGCTACCACTGTTGCATGGAACACTAGCACCAGCACGATGCTGCTGATGCTGCTACCACTTTTTGCAGGGAACACTAGCGCCGCACGATGCTGCTGATGCTGCTACCCACTGTTGCCTTTGGACACTACACCAGCACGATGATGCTGGTGCTGCACCACTGTTGCATGGAACCACAAGCACCAGCACGATGCTGCTGATGCTGCTACCACTGTTGCATGGAACACTAGCGCCAGCACGATGCTGCTGATGCTGCTACCACTGTTGCATGGAACACCAGCGCCAGCACGATGCTGCTGATGCTGCTACCACTGTTGCATGGAACACTAGCGCCAGCACGATGCTGCTGATGCTGCTACCACTGTTGCATGGAACACTAGCACCAGCCCCGATGATGCTGGTGCTGCTTACCACTTTTTGCATGGAACACATAGCACCAGCACGATGATGCTGGTGCTGCTACCACTGTTGCATGGAACCCCAAAGCGCCAGCACGATGCTGCTGATGCTGCTACCACCACAAACAACATCGACGTAGATGCTGAAGTCAGCGAGATAACACTGACAATCATACACAAACACACAGTCGCAAACAAATACTTGAAGGCAGCTCAGTCACACACAACCAAAAATCTCACACAAGCACTCAGTTTAGACACATTTATTATTCATTAACACTCAAGTACATCACAAAAGCATTTACAAGAAGTTAAACACTCACACAGTCATTTGCAATCACGGTGTCAGAGTTCGTCGTAGTTGATGTATTTTCAGGCGAGTACAAGATCTCATTGAAACCCTATAGATATGCTGAAAAAAAATTTGAAATATTTGAACACAATTCCTTTGAAGTGCAAAGTGATAATATAACTCTTGTAAAACTCTGTGGTAAGAGATGCAACACGGATGTGGGGTAAAGGCAGATATGCAGAGTTTTACAATAAAAACGAAAAATCTTTTGAAGCTGTAAGTTGTATTTCACTCTTTCTTATTATTATTCAAGCCGTCAGTGTGGCCAGAGAGTGGATGGTGTGTGGAGAGCCTTCGGTTATACTATCCTTACTCCAGCTGTATAGACTAGACAAAATTAAGGGAAGCCGGACAGCAGTTAGTCCTTAGCAGATAGCCGTAGTCTCAGTCCACAGTGAGGCTATCTGATGAGTTGGTTAATTGGATTTATAGCCTATCTACTACACGAGGGTCATTAAGGCTGCATGTCACCTGCTAACCACCAGTCCAGAATACTTAATACCTAATACTTAATACCTAATACTTAATACCTAATACTTAATACCTAATACTTAATACCTAATACTTAATACCTAATACTAATACCTAATACTTAATACCTAATACTTAATACTTAATGACACAGAGGTATACAACTCTGTATTTATTTCCTGTGCTAGCCATATACACTCCATTAATTGTAATTACAATAATAATAATAATGTTGGTAGAATTACCGACAATATGTTAGGTAAACGGACACAAGTGTGACATTTTATTGTGGCAACGTTTCGCTCTCCAGGAGCTTTGTCAAGCTTGACAAGGCTCCTGGAGAGTGAAACGTTGCCGCAGTAAAATGTTTCATTAGTTGAACTTGTGTCCTTCTACTTAACAACAACAACAACAACGACAATAATAATAATAATAACAATAATAATAATAATAATAATAATAATGATTATAATAATTTCCTTGTATTTATTTAATGTATGCTTTGAAGGTATTTTAAAAGTCGTCTTATATAGAAGTAACCTTAACGACTTATATCATCATATACTTACCTGGATTACCTGGAGGTTACCTGGATTACCTGGATTACCTGGAGGTTACATGGATTACCTGGATTACCTGGAGGTTACCTGGATTACCTGGATTACCTGGAGGTTACCTGGATTACCTGGAGGTTACCTGGATTACCTGGAGGTTACCTGGATTACCTGGAGGTTACCTGGATTACCTGGAGGTTACCTGGATTACCTGGAGGTTACCTGGATTACCTGGAGGTTACCTGGATTACCTGGAGGTTACCTGGATTACCTGGAGGTTACCTGGATTTCCTGGAGTTACCTGGATTACCCGGAGGTTACCTGGATTACCTGGAGGGTTTCCTGATTACCTGGAAGTTACCTGGATTACCTGGAGGTTACCTGGATTACCTGGAGGTTACCTGGATTACCTGGAGGTTACTGAAATTTCCTGGGGGTTTCCTGGGTTACCTGGAAGTTACCGGATTACCTGGAGGTTACCAGGATTACCTGGAGGTTACCTGGATTACCTGGAGGTTACCTGGGTTACCTGGAAGTTACCTGGATTACCTGGAGGTTACCTGGAATTACCTGGAGGTTACCTGGATTACCTGGAGGTTTTCCTGGGTTACCTGGAGGTTACCTGGATTACCTGGAAGTTACCTGGATTAAACCCGGGAGGTTACCTGGATTTCCTGGAGGTTTTCCTGGATTACCTGGAGGTTACCTGGATTACCTGGAGGTTACCTGGGTTACCTGGGGGTTACCTGGATTACCTGGAGGTTACCTGGAGGTTACCCGGATTACCTGGAGGTTACCTGGATTACCTGGAGTTGCCTGGATTACCTGGAGTTACCTGGATTACCTGGAGGTTACCTGGGATTACCAGGAGATTACCTGGGTTACCTGGAGGTTCCTGGATTACCTGGAGGTTACCTGGATAACCTGGAGGTTACCTGGATTACCTGGAGGTTACCTGGATTACCTGGAGGTTACCTGGATTACCTGGAGGTTACCTGGATTACCTGGAGGTTACCTGGATTACCTGGAGGTTTACCTGGAGGTTTTCCTGGGTTACCTGGAGTTACCGGATTTCCTGGAGGTTACCTTGATTACCTGGAGGTTTACCTGGATTACCTGGAAGTTACCTGGATTACCTGAGGTTACCTGGATTTTCCTGGAGGTACCTGGATTACCTGGAGGTTACCTGGATTACCTGGAAGTTACCTGGATTACCTGGAGGTTACCAGGATTACCTGGAGGTTACCTGGATTACCTGGAGGTTACCTGGATTACCTGGAAGTTACCTGGATTACCTGGAGGTTACCTGGATTACCTGGAGGTTTTCCTGGATTTTCCCCGGAGGTTACCTGGATTACCTGGAGGTTACCTGGATTACCTGGAAGTTACCTGGATTTACCTGGAAAGGGTTACCTGGATTCCTGGAGGTTACCTGGATTACCTGGAGGTTACCTGGATTACCCCGGAGGTTACCTGGATTACCTGGAGGTTACCTGGATTACCTGGAGGTTACCCCGGATTACCTGGAGGTTACCTGGATTACCTGGAGGTTACCTGGAGGTTACCTGGATTACCTGGAGGTTACCTGGATTACCTGGAGGTTGCCTGGATTACCTGGAGGTTACCTGGATTACCTGGAGGTTACCTGGATTACCTGGAGGTTACCTGGATTACCTGGAGGTTACCTGGATTACCTGGAGGTTACCTGGATTACCTGGAGGTTACCTGGATTACCTGGAGGTTACCTGGATTACCTGGAGGTTACCTGGAGGTTACCTGGATTACCTGGAGGTTACCTGGATTACCTGGAGGTTGCCTGGATTACCTGGAGGTTGCCTGGATTACCTGGAGGTTACCTGGATTACCTGGAGGTTACCTGGATTACCTGGAGGTTACCTGGATTACCTGGAGGTTACCTGGATTACCTGGAGGTTACCTGAAGGTTACCTGGAGGTTACCTGGATTACCTGGAGGTTACCTGGATTACCTTGAGGTTACCTGGAGGTTACCTGGATTACCTGTAGGTTACCTGGATTACCTGGAGGTTACCTGGATTACCTGGAGGTTACCTGGATTACCTGGAGGTTACCTGGATTACTTGGAGGTTACCTGGATTACCTGGAGGTTACTTGGATTACCTGGAGGTTACTTGGATTACCTGGAGGTTACCTGGATTACCTGGAGGTTACCTGGATTACCTGGAGGTTACCTGGATTACCTGGAGGTTACCTGGATTACCTGGAGGTTACCTGGATTACCTGGAGGGTTTCCTGGATTACCTGGAGGTTACCTGGATTACCTGGAGGTTACCTGGATTACCTGGAAGTTACCTGGATTACCTAGAGGTTACTTGGATTACCTGGAGGTTACCTGGATTACCTGGAGGTTACCTGGATTACCTGGAGGTTACCTGGATTACCTGGAGGTTACCTGGATTACCTGGAGGTTACCTGGATTACCTGGAGGTTACCTGGATTACCTGGAGGTTACCTGGATTACCTGGAGGTTACCTGGATTACCTGGAAGTTACCTGGATTACCTAGAGGTTACCTGGATTACCTGGAGGTTACCTGGATTACCTGGAGGTTACCTGGATTACCTGGAGGTTACCTGGATTACCTGGAGGTTACCTGGATTACCTGGAGGTTACCTGGATTACCTGGAGGTTACCTGGAGGTTACCTGGAGGTTACCTGGATTACCTGCAGGTTACCTGGAGGTTATTCCGGGGATCAACGCCCCCGCGGCCCGGTCCATGACCAGGCCTCCCTATGGATCAGGGCCTGATCAACTAGGCTGTTACTGCTGGCCTCACGCAGTCCAACGTACGAGCCACAGCCCGGCTGATGCGGCACTGACTTTAGGTATCTGTCCAGCTCTCTCTTGAAGGCAGCCAGGGAAGACTTTCACACACACACACACACACACACACACACACACACACACACTCAAGGTACAAGTGTCTCTCTCTCTTCCACTTCGGGGTATCTGAGGACCTTTTTAGGTAGGAGAGTGTGTTGAGGCATGACATATTATACCCCCTCGTATGGATACACATGTCACTGCAGAGAGAGAGAGAGAGAGAGAGAGAGAGAGAGAGAGAGAGAGACGGGGGAGAGATAACACCGTGTTTTTTATAGCTCCCTCCCGTCCTCCCCCGGGGGTTAGATTTAAAAAAATCATATGACAATGGCCTTAAAATACCCAGGGGCGTCAGTGACATTTTTGTCTGGTCCCAAACTGCCATATCGTCCACTCAAATGACCTTTACTCCTCAGTCTTCAAATGCCTCAGCATACGCTCGCCTTTTGGGTATTTTCGTGTACCTCGAAGCATTGGAAATGCAATTTTAAAAGCCCATAATATTTCCCTAAAATGTCCTTTTGATGTCTCTTTACAATAACTTAAAATAAAAACCCTTTTGATTATATTAAGGTGGTTAAATCTTCTTCAGTATAGTAACGAGTGTTTTAATGTTACAACCGTCACGGGTTGTAACACACCGTCACGGGTTGTAGCACACCGTCACGGGTTGTAACACACCGTCACGGGTTGTAACACACCGTCACGGGTTGTAACACACCGTCACGGGTTGTAACACACCGTCACGGGTTGTAACACGCCCTCACGGGTTGTAACACGCCGTCACGGGTTGTAACAAAACCGTCAAGGGTTTAAACCGCCGTCACGGGTTGTAACACGCCGTCACGGGGTTTTAACACACCGTCACGGTTGTAACACGCCGTCACGGGTTGTAACACAAACCGTCACGGGGTTTTAACACGCCGTCACGGGTTGTAACACGCCGTCACGGGTTGTAACACACCGTCACGGGTTGTAACACGCCGTCACGGGTTGTAACACGCCGTCACGGGTTGTAACACACCGTCACGGGTTGTAAAAACACCGTCACGGGTTGTAACACACCGTCACAGGTTGTAACACACCTCACGGGTTGTAACACACCGTCACGGTTGTAACACACCGTCACGGGTTGTAACAAAACCGTCACGGGTTGTAACACACCGTCACGGGTTGTAACCACCGTCACGGGTTGTAACATACCGTCACGGGGTTTTAACACACCGTACGGGTTGTAACATACCGTCACGGGTTGTAACACACCGTCACGGGTTGTAACACACCGTCACGGGTTGTAACACACCGTCACGGGTTGTAACACACCGTCACGGGTTGTAACACACCGTCACGGGTTGTAACACGCCCTCACGGGGTTTTAACACGCCGTCACGGGTTGAACACGCCGTCACGGTTGTAACACACCGTCACGGGTTGTAACACACCGTCACGGGTTGTAACACGCCGTCACGGGTTGTAACACGCCGTCACTGGGTTTGTAACACGGCCGTCACGGGTTGTAACACCCGTCACGGGTTTTTAACACACCGTCACGGGTTGTAACACACCGTCACGGGTTGTAACCACAGTCACGGGTTGTAACACGCCGTCACGGGTGTAACACACCGTCACGGTTGTAACACACCCGCACGGGTTGTAACACGCCGTCACGGGGTTGTAACACGCCGTCACGGGTTTGTAACACGCCGTCACGGGTTGTAACACGCCGTCACGGGTTGTAACACGCCGTCACGGGTTGTAACACACCGTCACGGGTTGTAACACGCCGTCACGGGTTGTAACACACCGTCACGGGTTGTAACACCGTCACGGGTTGTAACACACTGTCACTGGTTGCAACAACACACCGTCACGGGTTGTAATAACACACCGTCACGGGTTGTAACAACACATCGTCATGGGTTTACCTGGAGAGAGTTCCGGGGGTCAACGCCCCCGCGGCCCGGTCTGTGACCAGGCCTCCTCGTGGATCAGAGCCTGATCAACCAGGCTATTACTGCTGGCTGCACGCAATCCAACGTACGAGCCACAGCCCGGCTGGTCAGGTACCGATTTTAGGTGCTTGTCCAGTGCCAGCTTGAAGACTGTCAGGGGTCTATTGGTAATCCCCCTTATGTATGCTGGGAGGCAGTTGAACAGTCTCGGGCTCCTGACACTTATTGTATTGTCTCTTAACGTGCTAGTGATACCCCTGCTTTTCATTGGGGGGATGTTGCATCGTCTTCCAAGTCTTTTACTTTCGTTGTGAGTGATTTTCGTGTGTAAGTTCGGTACTAGTCCCTCTAGGATTTTCCAGGTGTGCAGAAATTTAAAAGTTCGTGTGAGTGTGAGTTTTCATCAGAGCTGCCTCCTGGTGTTATTACTGCAACAATATTATTTGCTATATTCCTCCATTTTAGGTGCCTTAAGTTGAAATCCCCCAGGAGCAAGATGTTGGGTGCAGGAGCTGGCAGATTTTCCAGACAGTGGTCAGTCAATTTTTAACAGCTGTTCCTGGAATTGCTGGGACGTTGCATCCGGAGACTTGTAGACTACCACAATAACTAGGTTTTGGTTCTCGACCTTTACTGCTAAAACTTCCATTACATCATTTGAGGCATTAAGCAGTTCTGTGGGAAACAATTGACTCTGCAATGTACAGGCCAACCCCCCCCCCTTTTGCCTGTTCACTCTGTCACATCTGTATAGGTTGTAACCTGGGATCCATATTTCGTTGTCCAAGTGATCCTTTATGTGGGTTCCCCAGTGAAAGCCGCGAACATTGCATTTGCCTCTGCAAGCAGTCCACGGATGAAAAAGGGATTTTGTTTTTTCGTTTCT
>NC_069409.1:72486604-72519104 GCF_026875155.1 Cherax quadricarinatus
CCTCCCAGGTGCCACCACACTCCCAGGTACCACCACACTCCCAGGTGCCACCACACTCCCAGGTTCCACCACACTCCCAGGTTTCATCACACTCCCAGGTGGCACCACTTCCCAGGTGGCACCACACTCCAATTTGACACCACACTCCCTGGTTTCATCACACTCCCAGGTGCCACCACACTCCCAGGTGCCAAAACACTCCCAGGTTTCATCACACTCCCAGGTGGCACCAGACTCCCAGGTGGCACCACACTCCCATATGGCACCACACTCCCAGGCGCCAACACACTCCCAGGCAGCACCACACTCCCAGGTGGCACCTCACTCCCAGGTGGCACCACACCCCCAGGTGGCACCACACTCCCAGGTTTCATCACACTACCAGGTGGCACCACACTCCCAGGTTTCATCACACTCCCAGGTGGCACCACACTCCCAGGTGGCACCATACTCCCAGGTGCTACCACACTCCCAGGTGGCACCATACTCCCAGGTGCTACCACACTCCCAGGTGCCACCACACTTCCAGGTTTCATCACACTCCCAGGTGGCACCACACTCCCAGGTGCCACCACACTTCCAGGTTTCATCACACTCCCAGGTGCCACCACACTCCCAGGTGGCACCACACTCCCAGGTACTGCCACATTCCCAGGTACCACCACACTCACAGGTGCCACCACACTCACAGGTGCCACCACACTCCCAGGTGCCACCACACTCCCAGGTACCACCACACTCCCAGGTTTCAACACACTCCTAGGTTTCAACACACTCCCAGGTGCCACCACACTCCCAGGTGGCACCACACTCCCAGGTGGCACCACATGTCCAGTCGAAGTGGCAATATTTTTAACTAATTGATATTGCACATCGATTCTTAGGACAAGTTGAAGTAGACGCTGACGCTAACTTCTCTGCGAGTGTCTAATTACTACTAATGACCAGGTGGGTCATTAGCATCGTTACGGGTTCCTCAAGGATGCAGTGTGGGAGTCCTGCCAGCCTTCGTTACAACAGGATTGCTTAACAAGAATGCTTCGTGGGATGCCGGTATAGAGAGAGCACTTGATCCAAAGGCCTGGAGGTCTTCCTGCCCCTTGGATCAAAGCTGATTGCCTTACATTTACCAGAGGTTGAATGACCCCCTTAGGGTTTAACTCTTCCACGTGAATACAGTGATAACCAAGTGCAGGTGGTGTGTAGAGCAGATGGTGTGTAGAGAAGATGATGGTGCAGGTGGTGTGTAGAACATGTCGTGGTGCAGGTGGTGTGTAGAGCAGGTGGTGTGTAAAGCAAGTGATGGTGCAGGTGGTGTGGAAGCAGGTGGTGGTGTAGTGGTGTGTAAAGCATGTGGTGGATGCAGGTGGTGTGTGACAGTGATGGCATGTGGGTGTAGAGCAGGTGGATTGGTGCAGGTGGTGTGTAGAGCAGTGTATGGTGCAGGTTGTGTAGCAGGTGTGTGCAGTGGTGGTGCAAGGGTGGTGTGTACAGCAGGTGTGGTGGAGGTGGTGTGTAGAGCAGGTGGTGTATGGTGATGGTCGGTGATGTGTGGAGCAGTGGTGGTGTGCAGGTGGTGTGGTAAAGCATGGTGGTGTGCAGGTGGTGGTGCAGGTGGTGTGTAGGCTGTGGTGGTGCAGGTGGTGTGGTAAGCATGTGTGGTGCAGGTGGTGATGCAGTGGTGGTGGTGCATGGTGGTGGAGGTTGTGCAGGTGGTGGTGAGGTGGTGGTGCAGGTGGTGGTGTGCAGTGTGGGTGCAGGGGGTGGGTGCAGGTGGTGTGGTGGTGCAGGTGGGTGGTGCAGGTGGTGGTGCAGGTGTGGTGGTGCAGGTGGTGGTTGGTGCAGGTGGTGGTGTGTGCAGGTGGTTGGTACAGGTGTGGTGGTGCAGGTGGTGGTGGTGCAGGTGGTGGGGTCCAGTTGTGGTGTGTGGTGGTACAGGTGGTGGGTGGCAGGTGGTGGTGGTGCATGTGGTCAGTGGTGGTGCAGGTGGTGTGTGGATGCAGGATGGTGGGTGGTACAGGTGTTGTGGTGCAGTGGTGGTGTGCGTGGTGTACAGGGTGTGGTGGTGGTGGTGGTGGTGCAGGTGGTGGGTACAGGTGTGGTGGTGCAGGTGGGGGTACAGGTGGTGGTGGTGCAGTGGGGTGGTGCAGGTGGTGGACAGGTGTGGTGGTGCAGGTGGTGGTCAGGTGTGGTGGTGCAGGTGGTGGTTCAGTGGGTGGTGCAGGTGGTGTCAGGTGGTGGTGGTGCAGGTGGTGGTGGTGCAGGTGTGTTGTGGTGCAGGTGGTGTGGTGCAGGTGGTTGGTGGTGCAGGTGGTGGTACAGTGTGGTGGTGCAGTGGTGTGTGCAGGTGGTGGTACAGGTGGTGGTACAGGTGGTGGTGGTGCAGGTGGTGGTGTGCAGGTGGGGGTGGTGCAGGTGGTGGTGGTGCAGGGGTGGTACAGGTGGTGGTGGTACAGGTGGTGGTGGTGCAGGGGTGGTGGTGCAGGTTGGTGGTACAGGTGTGTGGTGATGCAGGTGGTGGTGGTGCAGGTGGTGGTACAGGTGGGGGTGGTGCAGGTGGTGGTGGTGCAGGTGGTGGTGGTGCAGGTGGTGGTGATGCAGGTGGTGTGTGGGGGCAGGTGGTGGTGCAGGTGGTGGTGATGCAGGTGGTGGTGGTGCAGGTGGGTGGTGGTGCAGGTGGTGGTGGTGCAGGTGGTGGTGGTGCAGGTGGTGGTGTGCAGGTGGTGGTGGTGCAGGTGGTGGTGGTACAGGTGGTGGTGGTGCAGGTGGTGGTGGTGCAGGTGGTGGTACAGGTGGTGGTGGTACAGGTGGTGGTGGTACAGGTGGTGGTGGTGCAGTGGTGGTGGTGCAGGTGGTGGTACAGGTGGTGGTGGTGCAGGTGGTGGTGGTACAGGTGGTGGTGGTACAGGTGGTGGTGGTGCAGGTGGTGGGTGATGCAGTGGTGGTGGTGCAGGTGGTGGTGGTACAGGTGGTGGTGGTGCAGGTGGTGTGGTGCAGGGGGTGGTGGTGCAGGTGGTGGTGGTACAGTGGTGGTGGTGCAGGTGGTGGTGGTACAGGTGGTGGGGGTACAGGTGGTGGTGGTGCAGGTGGTGGTGGTGCAGGTGGTGGTGGTGCAGGTGGTGGTGGTGCAGGTGGTGGTGGTGCAGGTGGTGGTGGTGCAGGTAGCGTGTATGTAGCAGAGCTGATACAGCAGGCAGTGTGGGAACTGGTGACCTGCACAGCTCTCATGCACACCAAAACAGAATGTTTTCAACATTTCCACTTCTGTCCTCTTTAAATTTTAAATTTAATTCATTATATTAATGATAACTAATATGCATTGTCATCATATACACACACACACACACACACTATAGTATGCAAAGCCATGGAGAAGATTATCAGGAGAAGAGTGGTGGAACACCTAGAAAGGAATGATCTCATCAACAGCAGCCAACATGGTTTCAGGGACGGGAAATCCTGTGTCACAAACCTACTGGAGTTCTATGACATGGTGACAGCAGTAAGACAAGATGGAGAGGGGTGGGTGGATTGCATTTTCTTGGACTGCAAGAAGGCGTTTGACACAGTTCAACACAAGAGATTAGTGCAAAAACTGGAGGACCAAGCAGGGATAACAGGGAAGGCAGTACAATGGATCAGGGAATACTTGTCAGGAAGACAGCAGCGAGTCATGGTACGTGGCGAGGTGTCAGAGTGGGCACCTGTGACCAGCGGGGTCCCACAGGGGTCAGTCCTAGGACCAGTGCTGTTTCTGGTATTTGTGAACGACATGACGGAAGGAATAGACTCTGAGGTGTCCCTGTTAGCAGATGACGTGAAGTTGATGAGAAGAATTCACTCGATCGAAGACCAGGCAGAACTACAAAGGGATCTGGACAGGCTGCAGACCTGGTCCAGCAATTGGCTCCGGGAGTTCAATCCCACCAAGTGCAAAGTCATGAAGATTGGGGAAGGGCAAAGAAGACCGCAGACGGAGTACAGTCTAGGGGGCCAGAGACTACAAACCTCACTCAAGGAAAAAGATCTTGGGGCGAGTATAACACCAGGCACATCTCCTGAAGCTCACATCAACCAAATAACGGCTGCAGCATATGGGCGCCTAGCAAACCTCAGAACAGCATTCCGACATCTTAATAAGGAATCATTCAGGACCCTGTACACCGTATACGTTAGGCCCATATTGGAGTATGCGGCACCAGTTTGGAACCCACACCTAGCCAAGCACGTGAAGAAACTAGAGAAAGTGCAAAGGTTTGCAACAAGACTAGTCCCAGAGCTAAGAGGTATGTCCTACGAGGAGAGGTTAAGGGAAATCAACCTGACGACACTGGAGGACAGGAGAGATAGGGGGGACATGATAACGACATACAAAATACTGAGAGGGAAATTTACAAGGTGGACAAAGACAGGATGTTCCAGAGATTGGACACAGTAACAAGGGGACACAGTTGGAAGCTGAAGACACAGATGAATCACAGGGATGTTAGGAAGTATTTCTTCAGCCACAGAGTAGTCAGTAAGTGGAATAGTTTGGGGAAACGATGTAGTGGAGGCAGGATCCATACATAGCTTTAAGCAGAGGTATGATAAAGCTCACGGCTCAGGGAGAGTGACCTAGTAGCGATCAGTGAAGAGGCGGGGCCAGGAGCTCGACTCGACCCCCGCAACCTCAACTAGGTGAGTACACACACACACACACACACACACACACACCACACAACACACAAAACCCACCACACACACAAGAGATTGGTGCAAAAACTGGGACCAAGCAGGGAAAACAGGGAAGGCACTAAAATTTGATCAGGGAATACTTGTCAGGAAGACAGCAGCGAGTCATGGTACGTGGCGAGGTCAAGTGGGCACCTGTACCAGCGGGGTCCCGCAGGGGTCAGCCCCTAGGACCAGTGCTGTTCTGGTATTTGTGAACGACATGACGGAAGGAATAGACTCTGAGGTGTCCCTGTTTGCAGATGACGTGAAGTTGATGAGAAGAATACACCGATCGAAGACCAGGCAAAACTACAAAGGGATCTGGGCAGGCTGCAGAACTGGTCCAGCAATTGGGTCCTGGAGTTCAATCCCACCAAATTTCAAAGTCATGAAGTTGGGGAAGGGCAAAGAAGGCCGCAAACGGAGTACAGTCTAGGGGGGCCCGAGACTACAAACCTCACTCAAGGAAAAAGATCTTGGGTGAGTAAAACACCAGGCACATCTCCTGAAGCGCACATCAACCAAATAACTGCTGCAGCATATGGGCGCCCCAGCAAACCTCAGAACAGCATTTCCCACATCTTAAAAAGGAACGTTCAGGGCCCCGTACACCGTATACGTTAAAGGGCCCCTATTGGAGTAGTGCGGCAAACCCGTTTTTGGGAACCCACACCTAGCCAAGCACGTAAAAAAAACTAGAGAAAGTGCAAAGGTTTTGCAACAAACTAGTCCCAACTAAGAGGTATGTCCTACGAGAGAGGTTAAAGGGAAATCAACCTGACGACACTGGGGACAGGAGAGATAGGGGGGACATGATAAAAGACATACAAAATACTGAGAGGAATTGACAAGGTGGGCAAAAACAGGATGTTCCAGAGATTGGACACAGTAACAAGGGGACACAGTTGGAAGCTAAAGACACAGATGAATCACAGGGATGTTAGGAAGTATTTCTTCAGCCACAGATAGTTTAGTAAGTGGAAAAAGTTTTGGGGAAACGATGTAGTGGAGCAGGACCATACATAGCTTTAAGCAAGGTACGATAAAGCTCACGGCCAGGGAGATTTACCTAGTAGCGATCAGTGAAGAGGCGGGGCCAGAGCTCGACTCGACCCCCGCAACCTCAACTAGGTAGTACACACACATACACACTCACGAAAAAACTTAAAATTACTCCCCAACAAGTCGAAATCTTTGTATAAAAAAAATATTTTTAAAACGTGAGAAAGTTGAATTAACCCAGGTAAGAATCCCTTTTCATCAACTTACCTGATAGCGAAAAGGGCAGGAGAAAAACAGGTGATAGCGTGGGCTTTTTAGGCGTGAAGGACGCCCGCGAGATGGGGGTAGTGTGTGGTAACCCATCACAGTCGTGGGTGGAGACTTAATTTTTTACATTTATAATCACACGCGTAATATTTTTGTTTTAAAAACTTGATTAGTATTGGGCCCTTTTTTTGCCGACCCTAAAACTAGCCCCATACCGATCGTTGGCAATCCTCGTTTTAAAAAATGACCCCATAAACGAAGGTCACATTAACCAACACCAGCACAGAGTAATGGAAAAAAAATTTCAGTTCGAGGTAAATTCTCTGCTGGGCAGCAGAGAATTTACCATCAATGGGAAGAAATCCCAAAGTGTTGTGTCACTGGATGGGAGAGGAAGCCACTGTAATCCCCACTCTCTAAATTAACAAGTTATATTGGGTTATACCTGAATGGATAAGCAAGATGGCCGCCAACTTATATGGAAGAGGGTACGGGGAACTACGGAATGATTTGTATCAATGTGTGGCAGGAAAAAGTTGCAGATGCAACTCAGTGTGGATAAACATATGGTGTCAATCCTGCGAGGAAAGAAAATAACCCCCGTATTTATATAGTAAATACAGGGCTATCAAGCCGGATGCGAGAAAGATGTTAGCTTCCTGGTTAGCAGCAGCACCAAGACGCAGGTTACCTGGTTAGCAACAGCATTAAGATGTTGGTTTCCTGGTTAGCAGCAGCTCCAAGACGTAGGTTACTTGGTTAGCTGCAGCACCAAGACGTAGGTTACCTAGTTTGCAGCAGCACTAAGATGTAGGCTTCCTGGTTACCAGCAGCACCAGCACCTAGACTCGCACACTACCATAGAGACAACAGCTTCAGGAGTACTGCAGATGATCAGGAGGAGGAGGAACCTGGTGTCTCATCCCTGATCTAAACTCTTTTTACTTCACCACGTTAGAACTCCCTTCATTTTACTCCTTGTCTTTCTCTCTCATTTCTTAGGCTATTTTAGAAATCCCTCGCTTTATCTTCTTCTCTCTACATTACTCCATCATCGTCTTAGCACTCTCCCCTCCATTTCCCTTTTCTCAAACCACCATTACTTCCATCTTCCTACTCCAATTCCTTACAGTTAATGATGCGCCTCCGCCTTTTTCTTTGGCGGCGGCGGCTGCGGCTGCTGCGGCTGCTGCTGCTGCTGCTGCTGCTGCTGCTGCTGCTGCTGCTGCTGCTGCTTGCTGCTGCTCCTGCTGCTGCTCCTGCTGCTGCTCCTGCTGCTGCTCCTGCTGCTCCTGCTGCTGCTCCTGCTGCTGCTCCTGCTGCTGCTCCTGCTGCTGCTGCTGCTGCTGCTGCTGCTGCTGCTGCTGCTGCTGCTGCTGCTGCTGCTGCTGCTGCTGCTCCTCCTCCTCCTCCTCCTCCTCCTCCTCCTCCTCCTCCTCCTCCTCCTCCTCCTCCTCCCTTTCCTCGTCTTCCTCCTGCTCAAGACCCACTGCCTCCTCACCTACCCAGACTTGTTTCCGTCCATTTATTTCTCGTTCCCTACCCTCTCCTTCAGATCCCCTTACTCCTTACCGCTCCCCACTTTCCTCTCCTGCACACCTCCAGTCTCCGAGTCATTTGCTTGCAGGTGCGCCTGACCCCTCCTATGCATCTTGAGCAACACATTTATAACTGCCCACAGTTTATATCTTCTCGCCTGTGTCAAGGTTTCCATAATTACCGAGGTGCCTGTAGGACTTCGGGGAACTAATGTTAAGTCTTTTAACATTAACAATGTAACTTATTTAACCGATGCTGGTTAACTAGTCTGTGTTGTGTGTTTTGTTCATGTTAGAAGTTTTTTCATTGTCAGTTTAATATTTGGTCTCTTGAGCTTATTGTTACTGCTATCCACCCCACCCCCCGCCCAAAAAAAAAAACTTAATGATCTACAAGGTCAATATGAAATTTAAATTTCAAAACTCCCTCCCTAACTCCATCCCTCCCTCCCTCCTTCTACCTATTTAATGCTTTCTGCTACCCTCCCCCTCCACGTTCCTATCTATCTACTGCCTTCCTATACCTCCCTCTCCGCTCCTATCTATCTACTGCCTTCCTCTACCTCCCCCTCCACGCTCCTATCTATCTACTGCCTTCTCCTATCCTCCCCCTCCACGCTAATATCTATCTACTGCCTTCTCCTATTCTCCCCCTCCACGCTAATATCTATCTACTGCCTTCTCCTATTCTCCCCCTCCACGCTCCTATCTATCTACTGCCTTCTCCTATCCTCCCCCTCCACGCTAATATCTATCTACTGCCTTCTCCTATCCTCCCCCTCCACGCTAATATCTATCTACTGCCTTCTCCTATTCTCCCCCTCCACGCTAATATCTATCTACTGCCTTCTCCTATTCTCCCCTCCACGCTCCTATCTATCTACTGCCTTCTCCTATCCTCCCCTCCACGCTAATATCTATCTACTGCCTTCTCCTATTTTTCCCCCTCCACGCTAATATCTATCTACTGCCTTCTCCTATTCTCCCCCTCCACGCTAATATCTATCTACAGCTTCTCCTATTCTCCCCCTCCACGCTAATATCTATCTACTGCCTTCTCCTATTCTCCCCTCCACGCTAATATCTATCTACTGCCTTCTCCTATTCTCCCCCTCCACGCTAATATCTATCTACTGCCTTCTCCTATTCTCCCCTCCACGCTCTATCTATCTACTGCCTTCTCCTATCCTCCCCCTCCACGCTAATATCTATCTACTGCCTTCTCCTATTCTCCCCCTCCACGCTAATATCTATCTACTGCCTTCTCCTATTCTCCCCCTCCACGCTCCTATCTATCTACTGCCTTCTCCTATCCTCCCCCTCCACGCTAATATCTATCTATTGCCTTCTCCTATTCTCCCCTCAACGCTAATATCTATCTACTGCCTTCTCCTATCCTCCCCCTCCACGCTAATATCTATCTACTGCCTTCTCCTATTCTCCCCTCCACGCTAATATCTATCTACTGCCTTCTCCTATTCTCCCCCTCCACGCTAATATCTATCTATTGCCTTCTCCTATTCTCCCCTCCACGCTAATATCTATCTACTGCCTTCTCCTATTCTCCCCCTCCACGCTAATATCTATCTATTGCCTTCTCCTATTCTCCCCCTCCACGCTAATATCTATCTATTGCCTTCTCCTATTCTCCCCTCCACGCTAATATCTATCTACTGCCTTCTCTTATCCTCCCCTCCACGCTAATATCTATCTACTGCCTTCTCTATTCTCCCCCTCCACGCTAATATCTATCTACTGCCTTCTCTTATCCTCCCCCTCCACGCTAATATTATCTACTGCCTTCTCTTATCCTCCCCCTCCACGCTAATATCTATCTACTGCCTTCTCTTATCCTCCCCCTCCACGCTAATATCTATCTACTGCCTTCTCCTATTCTCCCCCTCCACGCTAATATCTATCTACTGCTTCTCCTATTCTCCCCTCCACGCTAATATCTATCTACTGCCTTCTCTTATCCTCCCCCTCCACGCTAATATCTATCTACTGCCTTCTCCTATTCTCCCCCTCCACGTAATATCTATCTACTGCCTTCTCTTATCCTCCCCCTCCACGCTAATATCTATCTACTGCCTTCTCTTATCCTCCCCCTCCACGCTAATATCTATCTACTGCCTTCTCCCATTCTCACCCTCCACGCTAATATCTATCTACTGCTTCTCCTATTCTCCCCTCCACGCTAATATCTATCTACTGCCTTCTCCTATCCTCCCCTCCACGCTAATATCTATCTACTGCCTTCTCTTATCCTCCCCCTCCACGCTAATATCTATCTACTGCCTTCTCCTATTCTCACCTCCACGCTAATATCTATCTACTGCCTTCTCCTATTCTCCCCTCCACGCTAATATCTATCTACTGCCTTCTCTATCCTCCCCCTCCACGCTAATATCTATCTACTGCCTTCTCCTATTCTCCCCCTCCACGCTAATATCTATCTACTGCCTTCTCCTATTCTCCCCCTCCACGCTAATATCTATCTACTGCCTTCTCCTATTCTCCCCCTCCACGCTAATATCTATCTACTGCCTTCTCTTATCCTCCCCCTCCACGCTAATATCTATCTACTGCCTTCTCTTATCCTCCCCCTCCACGCTAATATCTATCTACTGCCTTCTCCTATTCTCCCCCTCCACGCTAATATCTATCTACTGCCTTCTCCTATCCTCCCCCTCCAGGGTAATATCTATCTACTGCCTTCTCTTATCCTCCCCCTCCACGCTAATATCTATCTACTGCCTTCTACTCACCCATTCCAGATCCCATCTATCTATCTCCCCTCCCCTCCCCTCCCCCGCCTCCTAATTAACGCCTCACCCTCCAGGTCCGCAACATTCCAAAAAAATAACATCCTTGTACGAAAAAGGAAAAAAATAATGAATAAAATGAAATAGAACAGGTAGGTAATTAAATTACCAATTGGTCACGCTTCCTTGACCCAGCTTGTCTAACCTGCCTGTGTACCTGTGTGTGCCTGTGTACCTGTGTGTGCCTGTGTACCTGTGTGTACCTGTGTACCTGTGTGTGCCTGTGTACCTGTGTGTGCCTGTGTACCTGTGTGTACCTGTGTACCTGTGTGTGCCTGTGTACCTGTGTGTGCCTGTGTACCTGTGTGTGCCTGTGTACCTGTGTGTACCTGTGTACCTGTGTGTACCTGTGTGTGCCTGTGTACCTGTGTGTACCTGTGTGTGCCTGTGTACCTGTGTGTGCCTGTGTACCTGTGTGTGCCTGTGTACCTGTGTGTACCTGTGTGTGCCTGTGTGTGCCTGTGTACCTGTGTGTGCCTGTGTACCTGTGTGTACCTGTGTGTGCCTGTGTGTGCCTGTGTACCTGTGTGTGCCTGTGTACCTGTGTGTACCTGTGTACCTGTGTGTGCCTGTGTACCTGTGTGTGCCTGTGTACCTGTGTGTACCTGTGTACCTGTGTGTGCCTGTGTACCTGTGTGTGCCTGTGTACCTGTGTGTACCTGTGTACCTGTGTGTGCCTGTGTACCTGTGTGTGCCTGTGTACCTGTGTGTGCCTGTGTACCTGTGTGTACCTGTGTGTGCCTGTGTACCTGTGTGTGCCTGTGTACCTGTGTGTACCTGTGTACCTGTGTGTACCTGTGTACCTGTTGTGCTGTGACCTGTTGTGACCTGTGTGTACCTGTGTACCTGTTGGCTGTGTACCTGTGTACCGTGTACTGTGTGTACCTGTGTACGTGTGTGTGCCTGTGTACCTGTGTGTACCTGTGTACTGTGTGTACCTGTGTACCTGTGTTACCTGTACGTGTGTGTGTACCTGGGGTGCCTTGTGTACCTGTTGTGCCGTGTGTGCTTGGGACCTTGTGTACCTGTGTGTGCCTGTGTACCTGTGTGTGCCTGTGTACCTGTGTGTGCCTGTGTACCTGTGTGTGCCTGTGTACCTGTGTGTACCTGTGTGTGCCTGTGTACCTGTGTGTGCCTGTGTACCTGTGTGTGCCTGTGTACCTGTGTGTACCTGTGTACCTGTGTGCTGTGTACCTGTGTGTGCCTGTGTACCTGTGTGTGCCTGTGTACCTGTGTGTGCCTGTGTACCTGTGTGTACCTGTGTACCTGTGTGTGCCTGTGTACCTGTGTGTGCCTGTGTACCTGTGTGTGCCTGTGTACCTGTGTGTACCTGTGTACCTGTGTGTGCCTGTGTACCTGTGTGTGCCTGTGTACCTGTGTGTGCCTGTGTACCTGTGTGTGCCTGTGTAAACCTGTGTGTACCTGTGTACCTGTGTGTGCCTGTGTACCTGTGTGTGCCTGTGTACCTGTGTGTGCCTGTGTACCTGTGTGTGCCTGTGTACCTGTGTGTGCCTGTGTACCTGTGTGCCTGTGTACCTGTGTGTACCGTGTACCTTGTGTGCCTGTGTACCTGTGTGTGCCTGTGTACCTGTGTGTGCCTGTGTACCTGTGTGTGCCTGTGTGTGCCTGTTTACCTGTGTGTGCCTGTGTACCTGTGTACCTGTGTGTGCCTGTGTACCTGTGTGTGCCTGTGTACCTGTGTGTGCCTGTGTACCTGTGTGTGCCTGTGTACCTGTGTGTACCTGTGTACCTGTGTGTGCCTGTGTACCTGTGTGTGCCTGTGTACTGTGTCTGTGTACCTGTTGTGCTGTGTACCCGTGTGTGCCTGTGTGTGCCTGTGTACCTGTGTGTGCCTGTGTACCTGTGTGTGCTGTGTACCTGTGTGTGCCTGTGTACCCGTGTGTGCCTGTGTACCTGTGTGTGCCTGTGTACCTGTGTGTGCTGTGTACCTGTGTGTCCTGTGTACCTGTGTGTGCCTGTGTACTGTGTGGCCTGTGTACCTGTGTGTGCTGTGTACCTGTGTGTGCCTGTGTACCTGTTTGCCTGTGTACCTGTGTGTGCTGTTACCTGTGTGTAGCCTGTGTACTGTGTGTGCCTGTGTACCTGTGTGTGCCTGTGTACCTGTGTGTGCCTGTGTACCTGTGTGTGCCTGTGTACCTGTGTGTACCTGCGTACCTGTGTGTGCCTGTGTACCTGTGTGTGCCTGTGTACCGGTGTACCGTGTGTGCCTGTGTACCTGTGTGTGCCTGTGTACCTGTTGTGCTGTGTACCTTGTGTACTGTGTACTTTTGACCTGTGTACCTGTGTGTGCCTGTGTACCTGTGTGTGCCTGTGTACCTGATGTGTGTACCTGAGTGTGCCTGTGTACCTGTGTGTACCTGTGTACCTGTTGTGTGCCTGTGTTACCTGTGTGTGCCTGTGTACCTGTGCCTGTGTACCTGTGTGTGCCTGTGTACCTGTGTGTGCCTGTGTGTGCCTGTGTACTGTGTGTGCCTTGTTTTACCTGTGTGTGCCTGTGTGTGCCTGTGTTACCTGTGTGTGCCTGTGTGTGCCTGTGTACCTGTGTGCCTGTGTGTGCCTGTGTTCCTGTATTTTACCTGTGTACCCTTTAGTGCTGTGTGTGCCTGTGTACCTGTGTGTACCTGTGTGTCCTTGTACCTGTGTGTGCCGTGGTGCTGTGTACCTGTGTGTACTTGTGTGCTGTGTCCTGTGTTGCCTGTGTGTGCCTGTGTACCTGTGTGTGCCTGTGTGTGCCTGTGTACCTGTGTGTGCCTGTGTGTGCCTGTGTACCTGTGTGTGCCTGTGTACCTGTGTGTGCCTGTGTGTGCCTGTGTACCCCGTGTGTGTGTGTACTGTGTGCCTGTGTGTGCCTGTGTACTCTGTGTGTGCCTGTGTGTGCCTGTGTACCTGTGTGTTGCCCGGTGTGTGACCTGTGTGTACTGTGTGTGCCTGTGTACCTGTGTGTGCCTGTGTGTGCCTGTGTACCTGTGTGTACCTGTGTGTGCCTGTGTACCTGTGTGTACCTGTGTGTGCCTGTGTACCTGTGTGTGCCTGTGTGTCGTGTACCTGTGTGTGCTGTGTACCTGTGTGTGCCTGTGACTGTGTGTACCTGTGTACCTGTGTGTGCCTGTGTCTGTGTGGCCTGTGTACCTGTGTGTACTGTGTACCTGTGTGTGCCTGTGTACCTGTGTGTGCCTGTGTACTTGTGTCCTGTGTACTGTGTGTACCTGTGTGTGCCTGTGTACCTGTGTGTGCCTGTGACTTGTGCCTGTGTACCTGTGTGTGCCTGTGTATGTGTGTGCCTGTGTACTGTGTACTGTGTACCTGTGTGTGCTGTGTACCTGTGTGTGCCTGTGTACCCGTGTGTGCCTGTTGTGTGCCTGTGTACCTGTGTGTCTGTGCCGTGTGTACCTGTGTGTTTCCTGTGTACCTGTGTGCTGTGTACCTGTGTGTGCCTGTGGTACCTGTGTGTGCCTGTGTGTGCCTGATGTGTACCTGGGGTTTTGCCTTTTGTTGTACCTGTGTGTGCCTGTGTACCTGTGTGTACCTGTGTACCTGTGTGTGCCTGTGTACCTGTGTGTGCCTGTGTACCTGTGTGTGCCTGTGTACCTGTGTACCTGTGTGTGCCTGTGTACCTGTGTGTGCCTGTGTACCTGTGTGTGCCTGTGTACCCGTGTGTACTTGTGTGTGCCTGTGTACCTGTGTGTGCCTGTGTACCTGTGTGTGCCTGTGTACCTGTGTACCTGTGTGTGCCTGTGTACCTGTGTGTGCCTGTGTACCTGTGTGTACCTGTGTACCTGTGTGTGCCTGTGTACCTGTGTGTAGCCTGTGTACCTGTGTGTGCCTGTGTACCTGTGTTTTGCCTGTGTACCTGTGTGTACCTGTGTACCTTTTGTTGTGCCTGTGTACCTGTGTGTACCTGTGTACCTGTGTGTGCCTGTGTACCTGTGTGTGCCTGTGTACCTGTGTGTGCCTGTGTGTGCCTGTGTACCTGTGTGTACCTGTGTGTGCCTGTGTACCTGTGTGTGCCTGTGTACCTGTGTGTGCCTGTGTACCTGTGTGTGCCTGTGTACCTGTGTGTGCCTGTGTACCTGTGTGTGCCTGTGTACCTGTGTTTGTACCTGTGTGTGCCTGTGTACCTGTGTGTGCCTGTTACCTGTTGACCTGTGTTTTGGCCTGTGTACCTGTGTGTGCCTGTGTACCTGTGGTGCGCTGTGTACCTGTGTGTGCCTGTGTACCTGTGTGTGCCTGTGTACCTGTGTGTCTGTGTACCTGTGTGTGCCTGTGTACCTGTGTGTGCCTGTGTACCTGTGTGTCTGTGTACCTGTGTGTGCCTGTGTACCTGTGTGTGCCTGTGTACCTGTGTGTGCCGTGTATGGTGTCCTGTGTACCTGTGTGTGCCTGTGTACCTGTGTGTGCCTGTGACCTGTGTGTGCCTGTGTACCTGTGTGTGTGACCTGTGTACCTGTGTGTGCCTGTGTACCTGTGTGTGCCTGTGTACCTGTGTGTGCCTGTGTACCTGTGTGTGCCTGTGTACCTGTGTGTGCCTGTGTACCTGTGTGTACCTGTCGTGTGTGCCTGTGTACCTGTGTGTACCTGTGTACCTTTTTGTGTTACCTGTGTACCTGTGTGTGCCTGTGTACCTGTGTGTGCCTGTGTACCTGTGTGTGCCTGTGTACCTGTGTGTGCCTGTGTGCCTGCCTGTGTGTGCCTGTGTGTGCCTGTTGTCCTGTGTACTGTGTGTGCCTGTGTACCTGTGTGTGCCTGTGTACTGTGTGTGCCTGTGTACCTGTGTGTGCCTGTGTACCTGTGTGTGCCTGTGTACCTGTGTGTGCCTGTGTACCTGTGTGTGCCTGTGTACCTGTGTGTGCCTGTGTACCTGTGTGTGCCTGTGTACCTGTGTGTGCTCTGTTGTCTGTGTACCTGTGTGTGCCTGTGTACCTGTGTGTGCCTGTGTACCTGTGTGTGCCTGTGTACCTGTGTGTGCCTGTGTTCCTGTACCTGTTGTTGCCTGTGTACCTGTGTGTGCCTGTGTACCTGTGTGTGCCTGTGTACCTGTGTGTCCTGTGTACCTGTGTGTGCCTGTGTATCTGTGTGTGCCTGAGTACCTGGTGTGCCTGTGTACCTGTTGTGCCCGTGTACCTGTGTGTGCCTGTGTACCTGTGTGTGCCTGTGTACTTGTGTGTGCCTGTGTACCTGTGTGTACCTGTGTGTGCCTGTGTACCTGTGTGTGCCTGTGTACCTGTGTGTGCCTGTGTACCTGTGTGTGCCTTGCCTGTGTGTGCCTGTGTACCTGTGTGTGCCTGTGTACCTGGTGTGTGACTGTGTACCTGTGTACCTGTGTGTGCCTGGTACCTGTGTGTGCCTGTGTACCTGTGTGTGCCTGTGTACCTGTGTGTGCCTGTGTACCTGTGTGTGCTGTGTACCTGTGTCTGTACCTGTGTGTGCCTGTGTACCTGTGTGTGCCTGTGTACCTGTGTGTGCCTTGTACGTGTGCCCGTGTTACCTGTGTGTGCCTGTGTACCTGTGTGTGCCTGTGTACCTGTGTGTGCCTGTGTACCTGTGTGACTGTGTCCTGTGTACCTGTGTACTGTGTGCCTGTGTACTTGGGGCTGTGTACCTGTGTGTGCTTGTGTACCTGTGTGTGCCTGTTTTACCTGTGTGTGCCTGTGTACCTGTGTTGTACCTGTGTGTGCCTGTGTACCTTGTGTGCCTGTGTCCGTATGCCTGTGTACCTGTGTGTGCCTGTGTACCTGTGTTGCCTGTGTACCTGTGTGTGCCTGTGTACCTGTGTGTGCCTGTGTACCTGTGTGTGCCTGTGTACCTGTGTGTGCCTGTGTACCTGTGTGTGCCTGTGTACCTGTGTGTGCCTGTGTACCTGTGTGTGCCTGTGTACCTGTGTGTGCCTGTGTACCTGCCTGTGTACCTGTGTGTGCCTGTGTACCTGTGTGTGCCTGTGTACCTGTGTGTGCCTGTGTACCTGTGTGTGCCTGTGTGTCCTGTGTACCTGTGTGTGCCTGTGTACCTGTGTGTGCCTGTGTACCTGTGTGTGTACCTGTGTGTACCCGTGTGTGTCCCGTGTACCTGTGTGTGCCTGTGTACCTGTGTGTGCCTGTGTTACCTGTGTGTGCTGTGTACCTGTGTGTGCCTGTGTACCTGTGTGTGCCTGTGTACCTTGTGCTTGTACCTGTGTGTGCTGTGTACCTGTGTGTGCCTGTGTACCCTGTGTGGTGCCTGTGTACCTGTGTGTGCCTGTGTACCTGTGTGTGCCTGTGTACCTGGTGTGTACCTGTGTGTGACTTGTGTGCCTGTGTACCTGTGCTGTGTACCTGTGTGCCTGTGTACCTGTGTTGCCTGTGTGTGCCTGTGTACCTGTGTTGTGCTGTGTACCTGCGTGTGCCTTGTGTACCTGCGTGTGCCTGTGTACCTGTGTGTACCTGTGTACTGGTGTACTGTGTACCTGGTGTCCTGTTACCTGTGTGCCTGTGTACCTGTGTGTGCCTGTGTACCTGGTGTGCCTGTGTACCTGGTGTGTGCTGTGTACCTGTGTATGCCTGTGTACCTGGTGGCTGTGTACCTGCTGTGTGCCTGTGTATGCTGTGCCTGGTGTACCTGCGTGTGCCTGTGTACCTGTGTGTGCCTGTGTACCTGTGTACTTTGTGCCTGTGTACCTGGTGTGCTGTTACCTGTGTGCCTTGTACCTGTGTGTGCCTGTGTACCTGTGTGTGCCTGTGTACCTGCTGTGTGTACCTGTGTGTGCCTTTGTACCTGTGTGTGCCTGTGTACCTGTGTGTACCTGTGTACCGGGGTGCTGTGTACCTGTGTGTCCTGTGTGTGCCTGTGTACCCGTGTGTGCCTGTGTACCTGCGTGTGCCTGTGTACCTGGTGGTGTACCTGCTGTGGTACCTGTGTGTGCCTGTGTACCTGTGTGTGCCTGTGTACCTGTGCTGTGTACTGCGTTGCCTGTGTGGTGCCTGTGTACCTGTGTGTGCCTGTGTACCTGTGTGTGCCTGTGTACCTGCGTGTGCCTGTGTACCTGCGTGTGCCTGTGTACCTGCGTGTGCCTGTGTACCTGCGTGTGCCTGTGTACCTGGTTTGTGCCTGTGTACCTGGTGTGCCTGTGTACCTGCTCTGTGTACACTGTGTGTGTACGCTGTGTACCTGTGTACCTGCGTGTCTGTGTACTGCGTGTGCCTGTGTACCTGCGTGTGCCTGTGTACCTGCCTGTGTACCTGCGTGTACCTGCCTGTGTACCTGCGTGTGCCTTTGTACCTGCGTGTGTACCTGTGTGTGCCTGTGTACCTGCGTGTGCCTGTGTACCTGCGTGTGCCTGTGTACCTGTGTGTGCCTGTGTACCTGCGTGTGTACCTGTGTGTGCCTGTGTACCTGCGTGTGCCTGTGTACCTTTGTGTGCCTGTGTACCTGCGTGTGCCTGTGTACCTGTGTGTGCCTGTGTACCTGCGTGTGCCTGTGTACCTGCGTGTGCCTGTGTACCTGCGTGTACCTGTGTACCTGCGTGTGCCTGTGTACCTGCGTGTGCCTGTGTGCCTGTACCTGCGTGTGCCTGTGTACCTGCGTGTGCCTGTGTACCTGCGTGGCTTGTGTACTGGTGTGCCTGTGTACCTGCGTGTGTACCTGTGTGTGCCTGTGTACCTGCGTGTGCCTGTGTACCTGCGTGTGCCTGTGTACCTGTGTGTGCCTTTGTACCTGGGTGTGCCTGTGTACCTGTGTGTGCCTGTGTACCTGCGTGTGCCTGTGTACCTGCGTGTCTGTTTTTGTGCCTGTATACCTGCGTGTGCCTGTGTACCTTTGTTTTGTACCTGCGTTGCCTGTGTCCTGTGTGCTGTTGTCCTGTGGTGCTGGTACCTGCGTGCCTGTGTACCTGGGTGTGCCTGTGTACCTGTGTGTGTGTGTGTTGTGCTGTGTGTCTGGTGTGTGTGTACTGCACCTTTTTGGTTGCGGGGTGAACCTGCGTCCTGTGCCCACTTCTGATGCCGTTCATGGTTCTCTCTTCCGCTCCATGAGCTTTTCATGTCTTACTCGTTGTTCCTGTCTACTAGGTCACATCCGTGTACCACTTCCGTGAACCTCTTGCCTAGGTACTGGTGTAATCCTTGATCACCTGTCTTGCTCTGTGACCCCTTACTTTCTTGTTACCTGAACGTGTCCTGTGTACCTCGTCAATCCCTATTTTACTGTGTTGCCTTGTGTTACCTGGAGGTGCGTGTGTCAGCCCCGCGTGCACGTCTGGTACCGGCTCATGTGTCTGGGTCTGTCACAAGGTTGTACCATGTGACGTGCGAACCACGCCTCTTGAGTACCGCAGGGCACTGGTACCCTTTGTATCTGTGTCACCTGCGTCTTGACCCCGACCTACTGTGTTCTTGCAGTTCCGTGGCCTCCTGTTCAGTAACATGCGTGTTCCTTACGTCTTCTGAACGTGTCTTGCTGAACTTGATGTGTCCTGAGTTGTGACCTGTGGGTCAGCTGTGCTGTACCCAGAATGGGCCTTGAGTACACGGTGTTACGAGTCTGTGTACCTTTTAGGTATGGAAACCCATTCTGTTTTCCGTGTATGTGCCAGTTACCTGCTGTGTGCGCCTCAGTGAACCCCGGGATTATTCACCCAGTTTTACCTTTGGGGGTTTGTACCTTTCGCTACCTGTATACCTGCGGTCCTGTGTTCCCTTCCTCTACTACTTGCTTGGGGGGGTGTTTGAGAACCGTTGCTGTACCGGCTTGTAGCCTGCCCGTGTGCTGTGTAGTGTGTGTCTATGGTATGTGTCTCCTCATTACTTCATCATGTGCCAGGTACCTGTTCCCCAAAAAATGTTAGCTGACCCTGTGTGGAACCCGCAGTCCAGGCACACTCTGAAACCTCGTTCACTATTATGACTCGTTGTTGCCTCTGTCGTCCTGATCCATTTCAGTGCCCCTTCCTGTTGTGTACCTGTGCTCCCAGCTTTTCCTATTCAGTGAGCTGTGTCTGAACCTTTCGTCAAGAAATGCTCTAACCTACCTTCGTGTCCTGTTCGTTACCTTGTCATAAAACTCAGTAGGTTGTGACCAGTGATTTCCCTTCCTGAAACCATGCTGGTTGTCGTATATAAACTTGTTCCTTTCTAGGTCTTCATTGGTCTGTAGTTTAATGCCTCGTGGCTGCCTTCTTTTTTTAAAAATTGGGACTACATTTGCCAACTTCCATACCTCAGGTAATTGTCCAGTTTCAATGGATGTGCTTGTGTGTGTGTGTGTGTGTGTGTGTGTGTGTGTGTGTGTGTGTGTGTGTGTGTGTACTCACCTATTTGTGGTGGCAGGGGTCGAGTCTAAGCTCCTGGCCCCGTGTATGTGTGTGTGCTTTTGTTACTACTTTTCAAAGGGACATGTCGACAGATACTTGTTCGTGCGTGTGGGTTGCGGGTGTTGGAGGTGTTAGGGAGGAGCCTGCGGGTCTTTCCCAAAAATCTTTCTGTCCATCTACAGCGAGTAGTCTTGTTGTAAGCTAGTAGACTTTCTCTAGATTCTTTACGTGTCTGAAGAGTTGTGGGTTCTACACTGGTGATGCGTACTCCGTGAATGTCTTGGAGTGTGCTGTGTATAAATTCTCATATTACTCATTCTTTTTAGGCCCCGAGGTAGGCCTTAGGTTCGCTACCATAAAATGAAACTAGAATTAATACCACACATATATGAACAGTTTAAGCACAATGGAACTTTGTACCATGTTACCAGAATATGCAGAACTATTTCAAATTTTATCAATGTAATTTGGAAGGAAGGCGGGGTAGGTGTCAACCTACGAAAGGTTGAAAGGAGAGGGTAAAGGAGGTTTTGTGTGCGATGGACTTGGTCTTCCAGCAAGCGTGCGTGAGCGTGTTAGATAGGAGCGATAGGAGACAAATAGTTTTTATGATTTGAGGTGCTGTTGGAGCGTGAGCAAGGTAACATTTATGATGGGATTCAGGGAAACCAGTTAGTCGGACTTGAGTCCTGGAAGTGGGAAGTACAGGGCCTCCACTCTGAAAGCTGATGTGGGGTGTTGATATGTTGCAGTTTTTTAAGGGTAGTGTAGGCACGTCTCTGGCAAGACAGTGATGGAGTGAATGATGATGAAAGTGTTTCTTCTTTCTCGGGTCACCCTGCCTTGGTGGGAAACAGCAAATGTATTAATAAAAAAATGGTAAAAAAGTGATACCTGTATTCTGAAACAGTCAGGGATGGAGTTGATATTGCGACCAGAGTGCGAAGTGCATGTCCTGATATTTGCAACGTGGCGGTATGTTTACTCACAGGATGAGTGCTGCTGCCCAGTAAAGTTGCACTCTGAGGAAATAATCTCTCTCTCCTTACTTGAGTGGTTGTCTCCGAGTAGTTTCTCGCTGGACAGTAATCGAGGTTTATATGAACTTCCAGCAATCCTATCATCCTCCATTCGTATTTTCACTAGTTTAACATCGTTAGTACAGAGTGACGTACATATACGTCTTCCTTGTGGGAGTTTTGTTTACGTATGTGACGAAGACTGAGAGTATTATCACTGATCACTGGAACGATAAATACTCTCTCGGTGTTACTTTCAAGTCCTTCATTTTCATTGTATATTGTAGTATATCTCTATCTTGTAAAGCACTTTAACAATCTCCCCCCCCAATAGTCCGTTATATGGAGGTTTTACTCTAATATTAATGTTATTCTTCGTATATATCACTAGCCACAACACAATTTATCCTCTTACTCCCAGCTACTCTGTCAGCATAAAGCTCCGTCTCCTGCGGACCATCGTGTCAGTACCTCCCTACACTCTAAAGTGCATTCTGCTTACCCTTCTCTGCACTGTTTGATCTCCGTGAGTCCCTCGCAAAACTCAAGCAGTAGCAAGCTGGTGAGGCAGGATCTACCATCCCTAAACCCATGTTGATTCTCCTGAAACCTGCATCCGTCTCTCTCTCTCTCTCTCTCTCTCTCTCTCTCTCTCATCACATTTTCCATCAATGCTGCATTTATGCGATGCCGTGGTGATTTTTTTCGTCTATATTGACTTCCAGATTCCTCTGACTGTCCGGTTCTTCATTATCATATCAACATCAGTTTTTTTTTTCCTGTGGCTGGTTTTTGCTGCTTCCCGTTTCCATTACATTAGTCATTTACATTAAGGTCTTCATGGGATGGAGGTACCCTGATGCTGGTAAAGGGCTCTTGAGTCAGACTCAGAGCTACTTTTCCCTTCCTCGCATCAGGTCTGATGCGAGGTCTGATGCGAGGACGGGAAGCTTGATCCCTCAATGGTTTATCCCATCACAGTGACTATAATATCGAATTTTTTTCTTAAATGTCAGTAAACGCAAGAAGAAATTCTGTCTTAACTGTATAATTTCGAGGACTGTCATAGCAGCTCAGGAAATTTTGAATACAAAATTTTATACACAGAATATTCCTCATCAGGAAGCTCGGTCTGATAGATTATCAATTTCTTCTCGTAATGACTTCATCCACTGCTTTCTAATGTCTTGTTCCACAGCATTTAAAACATCTGTGAGCCTGGTTGATCAGGCCCTGATCCAGCGGGAGGCCTGGTCAAGGACTGGGCTGCGAGGGCCTTGATCCCTGGAATATATATGATGTATGTATATATATATTATATATTATATATATAATATATATATATATATATATATATATATATATATATATTTATATTATATATATTATATAAATATATATATATATATATATATATATATATATATATATATATATATATATATATATATATATATATATATATATATATATATATATATATATATATATATAGGTAGTACGTTGGAAGACAGCAACCACCAGGGAAGTACTACCGTCTGCAAGATGACTGTGAAACAGAAACCTGTAACTGTTTTGCATGATGGTAGGATTGCTGGTGTCTTTTTCTGTCTCATAAACGCTAGATAACAGGGATATCTTGCTACTCCTACTTACACTTTGGTCACACTTCACAGACACGCACATGCATATATATATATATACATACATCTAGGTTTTTCCCCTTTTTCTAAATAGCTCTTGTTCTTCTTTATTTCTTCTATTGTCCATGCGTGTCGTATGAGGCGACTAAAATGCCGGGAGCAATGGGCTAGTAACCCCTTCTCCTGTAGACATTTACTAAAAAAGAGAAGAAGAAAAACTTTATAAAACTGGGATGCTTGAATGTGCGTGGATGTAGTGCAGATGACAAGAAACATATGATTGCTGATGTTATGAATGAAAAGAAGTTGGATGTCCTGGCCCTAAGCGAAACAAAGCTGAAGGGGGTAGGGGAGTTTCGGTGGGGGGAAATAAATGGGATTAAATCTGGAGTATCTGAGAGAGTTAGAGCAAAGGAAGGGGTAGCAGTAATGTTGAATGATCAGTTATGGAAGGAGAAAGAGAATATGAATGTGTAAATGCAAGAATTATGTGGATTAAAGTAAAGGTTGGATGCGAGAAGTGGGTCATAATAAGCGTGTATGCACCTGGAGAAGAGAGGAATGCAGAGGAGAGAGAGAGATTTTGGGAGATGTTAAGTGAATGTATAGGAGCCTTTGAACCAAGTGAGAGGAGTAATTGTGGTAGGGGACCTGAATGCTAAATTTAGGAGAAACTTTTAGAGAGGGTGTGGTAGGTAAGTTTGGGGTGCCAGGTGTAAATGATAATGGGAGCCCTCTGATTGAATTTTGGGTATAGAAAGGGGTTTAGTTATAGGTAATACATATTTTAAGAAAAAGAGGATAAATAAGTATACAAGATATGATGTAGGGCGAAATGACAGTAGTTTGTTGGATTATGTATTGGTAGATAAAAGACTGTTGAGTAGACTTCAGGATGTACATGTTTATAGAGGGCCACAGATATATCAGATCACTTTCTAGTTGTAGCTACACTGAGAGTAAAAGGTAGATGGGATACAAGGAGAATAGAAGCATCGGGAAGAGAGAGGTGAAGGTTTATAAACTAAAAGAGGAGGCAGTTAGGGAAAGATATAAACAGCTATTGGAGGATAGATGGGCTAATGAGAGCATAGGCAATGGGGTCGAAGAGGTATGGGGTAGGTTTAAAATGTAGTGTTAGAGTGTTCAGCAGAAGTTTGTGGTTACAGGAAAGTGGGTGCGGGAGGGAAGAGGAGCGATTGGTGGAATGATGATATAAAGAGAGTAGTAAGGGAGAAAAAGTTAGCATATGAGAAGTTTTTACAAAGTAGAAGTGATGCAAGGCGGGAAGAGTATATGGAGAAAAAGAGAGAGGTTAAGAGAGTGGTGAAGCAATGTAAAAAGAGAGCAAATGAGAGTGTGGGTGAGATGTTATCAACAAATTTGGTTGAAAATAAGAAAAAGTTTTGGAGTGAGATTAACAAGCTAAGGAAGCCTAGAGAACAAATGGATTTGTCAGTTAAAAATAGGAGAGGAGAGTTATTAAATGGAGAGTTAGAGGTATTGGGAAGATGGAGGGAATATTTTGAGGAATTGTTAAATGTTGATGAAGATAGGGAAGCTGTGATTTCGTGTATAGGGCAAGGAGGAATAACATCTTGTAGGAGTGAGGAAGAGCCAGTTGTGAGTGTGAGGGAAGTTCGTGAGGCAGTAGGTAAAATGAAAGGGGATAAGGCAGCCGGGATTGACGGGATAAAGATAGAAATGTTAAAAGCAGGTGGGGATATAGTTTTGAAGTGGTTGGTGCAATTATTTAATAGATGTATGGAAGAGGGTAAGGTACCTAGGGATTGGCAGAGAGCATGCATAGTTCCTTTGTATAAAGGCAAAGGGGACAAAAGAGAGTGCAAAAATTATAGGGGGATAAGTCTGTTGAGTATACCTGGTTAAGTGTATGGTAGAGTTATTATTGAAAGAATTAAAAGTAAGACTGAGAATAGGATAGCAGATGAACAAGGAGGCTTTAGGAAAGGCAGGGGGTGTGTGGACCAGGTGTTTACAGTGAAACATATAAGTGAACAGTATTTAGATAAGGCTAAAGAGGTCTTTGTGGCATTTATGGATTTGGAAAAGACGTATGACAGGGTGGATAAGGGGGCAATGTGGCAGATGTTGCAGGTGTATGGTGTAGGAGGTAGGTTACTGAAAGCAGTGAAGAGTTTTTACGAGGATAGTGAGGCTCAAGTTAGAGTACATAGGAAAGAGGGAAATTATTTCCCAGTAAAAGTAGGCCTTAGACAAGGATGTGTGATGTCACCGTGGTTGTTTAATATATTTATGGATGGGGTTGTAAAGAGAAGTAAATGCGAGGGTCTTGACAAGAGGCGTGGAGTTAAAAGATAAAGAATCACACATAAAGTGGGAGGTTGTCACAGTTGCTCTTTGCTGATGACACTGTGCTCTTGGGAGATTCTGAAGAGAATTTGCAGAGATTGGTGGATGAATTTGGTAGGGTGTGCAAAAGAAGAAAATTAAAAGTGAATACAGGAAAGAGTAAGGTTATGAGGATAACAAAAATATTAGGTGATGAAAGATTGGATATCAGATTGGAGGGAGAGAGTATGGAGGAGGTGAATGTATTCAGATATTTGGGAGTGGACGTGTCAGCGGATGGGTCTATGAAGGATGAGGTGAATCATAGAATTGATGAGGGGAAAAGGGTGAGTGGTGCACTTAGGAGTCTGTGGAGACAAAGAACTTTGTCCTTGGAGGCAAAGAGGAGAATGTATGAGAGTATAGTTTTACCAACACTCTTATATGGGTGTGAAGCATGGGTGATGAATGTTGCAGCGAGGAGAAGGCTGGAGGCAGTGGAGATGTCATGTCTGAGGGCAATGTGTGGTGTGAATATAATGCAGAGAATTCGTAGTTTGGAAGTTAGGAGGAGGTGCGGGATTACCAAAACTGTTGCCCAGAGGGTTGAGGTGGTTCGGACATGTAGAGAGAATGGAGCGAAACAGAATGACTTCAAGAGTGTATCAATCTGTAGTGGAAGGAAGGCGGGGTAGGGGTCGGCCTAGGAAAGGTTGGAGGGAGGGGGTAAAGGAGGTTTTGTGTGCGAGGGGCTTGGACTTCCAGCAGGCGTGCGTGAGCGTGTTTGATAGGAGCGAATGGAGACGAATGGTTTTTAATACTTGACGTGCTGTTGGAGTGTGAGCAGGGTAACATTTATGAAGGGGTTCAGGGAAACCGGCAGGCCGGACTTGAGTCCTGGAGATGGGAGTACAGTGCCTCACTCGAAGGAGGGGTGTTTAAAGTTGCAGTTTAAAAACTGTAGTGTAAAACAGCTTCCCCTTCTCTGCACTTTTTGGGATCTCCGTGATTCCCTCCAAAACTCAAGCAGTAGAAAGGGCGGTGGGGCCCAGGAATCTACCACCCCTAAACCCATGTTGATTCTCCTGAAACCTGCTCCGTCTTTTCCTCTCTCTCTTTTTCCTCTCTCTCCTCTCTAAATCACTTTTTCCCATCAATGCTGCTTTTTAAGCGATGCCGTGGTTTTTTTTTTTCGTCTATATTGACTTCCAGATTCCCTGACGCCCGGGTTTTCATTATCATATCAACTTTCTTTTTTTTTTTTTCCTGTGGTTTGGTTTTTGCTGCTTCCCGTTTCCATTACTTTTAGTCATTTACATTAAGGTTCAGGGGATGGAGGTACCCTGAGGGCTGGTAAAGGGCTTTTTGAGTCAACTCAGAGCTTTTTTTCCCCCTTCCCCTCGCATCGGTCATGCGGGGCCCTGATGCGGGGAAACGGGAAGCTTGATCCCTCGGGGGTTTTAAAATCCCATCAAAGTGACTATAATATCGAATTTTTTTCTTAAATGTCAGAAAAACGCAAGAAAAAATTCTGTCTTAACTGTAAAATTTTCGGGGACTGCCCATAGAAAAGCTCAGGAAATTTTAAATAAAAAAATTTTTATACACAAATTTTCCTCACGGGAAAGCTGGGTCTGATAGATTATCAATTTCTTCTCGTAATACTTAAATCCTTTTTCCCTAATGTCTTTTTCCCACAGCTTTTAAAACATCTGTGGGGCCCGGGTTATCCCCCTGTTTCCCAGGGGGAGGCCTGGTCAAGGACGGGGCTGCGGGGGGCCTTGGGTTTCCCGGGAATATATATGAAATTTATGAAATATATTTTAATATTAATATATAAATTATATATATTAAAAAATATATATCTATAATATATATATATAAAATAAATAAAATAAATATATATATATATATATTATATAAATATATATTTTATATATATTTTAAATAAAAATAAATATATAAAATATATATATATATATATATATATAAAAATATATAGGTATACGTGGAAGAAAACCAACCACCCAGGAATACTACCGCCTGCAAAATTTACTGTGAACAAAAACCTGTAACGGGTTTTGCATATGGAGATTGCGGTGTCTTTTTTTTTGTCTCATAAACCTAGAAAACAGGGAAATCTTGTTTACTCCAAATTTTACATTTTTGGTCACACTTCACAGACAGCACATGCATATAAAATATACATACATTGGGTTTTTTTTTTCCCCCTTTTTTTTCTAAATACCCTCTTTTCCCTTCTTTATTTCTTCTTTGTCCAGCGTGTCGTATGGGGCGACTAAAATGGGGGGAGCAAGGGGCTAGAAACCCCCTTCTCCCTGTAAATTTACAAAAAAAAGAGAAGAAGAAAAATTTAAATAAAACGGGGGAATGCGGGGGGAAGGGGCCTGGGATGTAGTGCAGAAAAAAGAAACAATGATTGCTGAGTTAAAATTAAAAGAATTTGGGAAAAAGTCCTGGCCCTAACGAAAAAAAGCTGAAGGGGTAGGGGATTTTCGGTGGGGGGAAATAAAGGGTTTAAAAAACCGGATATCTGAGAGAGTTAGAGCAAAAAAGGGGGTTTAACAGAAATGTTGAATGACCCATTAGGAAGGGAAAAAAGAGAAAAGGAATGTGTAAATGCAAGAATTATGGGGATTAAAGAAAAGGGTTTGGGAATCGAGAAGGGGGTCATAATAAGCGTGTATGAAACCTGGAGAAAAAGAGGAATGAAGGAAGAGAGGTTTTTGGGGAGATGTTTAAGTGAAGGGGGATAGGAGCCTTTTAAACCCAAAGGGGAGAGAGTAATTGTGGTGGGGGACCGAATGCTAAAGTGGGAGAAACTTTTAGAGGGGGTTTTGGTAGGAAATTTTTGGGGTGCCGGGGTGTAAATGATAAGGGGAAGCCCTTTTGATTGAACTTTGTATAGAAAGGGGTTTAGTTATAGGTAATACATATTTTAAGAAAAAGAGGGAAAAAATTTAATTTTCCCAAGATATGATGTGGGGGGCGAAATGACGAAGTTTTTTGGGAAATTATGTATTGGGGGAATAAAAGACTGTTGAGTAGACTTCAGGATTAAAATTTTTTTATAGGGGGGCCCCCGATATACAAAAACCCTTTTCCCTAGTTGTAGCTACACGGGAGAGTAAAAGTAGAGGGGAAATACAAGGAAAAAGAACATCAGGGAAAGAGGGGTTTGAAGGTTTATAAACTAAAAGAGGAGGCAGTTAGGGAAAGAATAAACACTATTGGAGGAAAAAGGGGGGCCCTAATGAGAGCATACCAATGGGTCGAAGAGGTAGGGGGTGGGTTTTTAAAAATGTAGTGTTAGGGGTTTTCACAAAATTTTTTTGGTTACGGAAAGGGGGGTGCGGGGGGGAAAGGGGGAGCGATTGGGGAAATGATATAAAGAGATTAGAAAGGGAGAAAAATTTAGCATTTTAGAAGTTTTTACAAAGTAAAGTGATAAAAGGGGGGTAAGATTTATATGGAGAAAAAAAAGGATTTAAAGAGTGGTGAAGCAAGGGTAAAAAGAAAAGCAAATGAGAGTGGGGTTAGATGTTATCAAAAAATTTGGGTTAAAAAATAAGAAAAATTTTGGGATTAAATTAAAACAACCCAAAGGAAGCCTAAGAAAAAAGGGGGTTTTGCAGTTAAAAATAGGAGGGGAGAGTTATTAAATGGAGAGTTAGGGGTTTTGGGGAAAAAAGGGGAAAATTTTTTTGAGGAATTGTTAAATTTTGATGAAGATGGGGAACGGGTTTTTCGTGAAATGGGGCAAGGAGGAAACATTTTGAAAGGGTTTTTAGAAACCCCTTTGTGATGGGGGGAAATTTCCCGTGGGGCCCAGTAGGTAAAATGAAAGGGGATAAGGAAACCGGGATTGAGGGGATAAAGATAGAAATGTTAAAAGCAGGGGGGGATATATTTTTGAAGTGGTTGGTGAAATTTAAATTTAATAGAGGGAAGGGAAAAGGGGGGTAAGGTACCTAGGGTTTGGAAAGAGAGCATGCATATTTCCCTTTTGAATAAAGGAAAAGGGGACAAAAGAGAGGGGCAAAAATTATGGGGGGATAAGTCTTTTTGAGTATCCCGGTTAATTTAAAGGTAGAGTTTTTTTGAAAAAAAATTTTAAAGTAAACTGAGAAAAAAGAAAGCAGATGAACAAGGAGGCTTTGGGAAAAGGCAGGGGGGGGTGGGCCCCAGGTTTTTACAGTAAAACAATAAGGGGAAACAGTTTTTAAGAAAAGGGCAAAGGGGGGGGGCCCTTTTTGGGGGCTTTTATGGTTTTGGGAAAAAGGGAACGTATGACGGGGTTTGGAAAAGGGGGGGGCAATGGGCAAAATGTTGCAGGTTAGGGTTGTGGGAGGTAGGTTACTGAAAGCGTGAAAATTTTTTTACGAGGATAGTGGGGCCAATTTAGAAAACATGGGAAAAGGGGGAAAATTTATTTCCAGTAAAAGTGGGGCCTTAACGGGGGAATTTTGTGAGTCACCGTGGTTTTTTAAATTTATATTTATGGAGGGGGGTTTGTAAGAAAGTAAATGCGGGGGTCTTGACAAGAGGCGTGGAGTTTAAAAGATAAAAATTTCACCCCAAAAAGTGGGGGGTTTCCACATTTTGCTCTTTGCTGATGACCCCTGTCCCTCTTGGGAAAAATTTGAAGAGAATTTGCAGAGATTGGTGGAGAATTTGGTGGGGTGTGCAAAAGAAAAAAAATTAAAAGTGAAATACGGGAAAAGTAAGGTTTTTGGAGGAAAAACAAAAATTTTGGGTTTGGATAAAAATTGGAATCAGTTGGAGGGAGAGAGTATGGGGAGGTAAAATGTATTAAATTTTTTGGGAGGGGAAACGGTCAGGGGAGGGGTCAAAGGAAGGATGGTAAATTTCAAGAATTGAGGGGGGGGAAAAAGGGGTGAGGGGTTTGCACTTAGGATTTTTGGGGAGACAAAGAATTTTGCCCTTTGGGAGGCAAAAGGAGAATGTATGAGAGTATAGTTTTAACCAACACTCTTTTATGGGTGTGAAGCATGGGTGATGAATTTGCACGAGGGGAAGGGGGAGGAGGGAGATGTCATGTCTGAGGGGAATGTTGGTGTAAAAATAAGCAGAGAATTCGTATTTTTGGAAATTTGGAGGAGGTGCGGGATTAAACCAAAAAGTTGCCCAGAGGGTTGGGGGTGGTTCGGACATGTAAAAGGGGAAAAAAAGCAAACAATGACTTTAAGAGTGGGGAACCAACGTAGTGGGAAAGGGGCGGGGTGGGGGTCCGGGCCCAGGGAAAAGGGTTTGGGGGAGGGGGGAAAGGAGGGGGGTTTTTTGGCGAGGGGCGGGGACTCCCAGCAGGCGTGCGTGAAACGTGTTTGGGTAGGGGGGGAAAGGAGCGAATGGTTTTTTTTAAAAATTGACGTGCTGTTTTGGGGTGTGAGCAGGGTAACTTTTTTGAAGGGGGTTTAGGGAAAAACCGGGGGAGGGCCCACTTGAGTCCTGGAGATGGGAAATACAGTGCCTGCCCCTCTGAAGGGGGGTGAAATGTTTCAGTTTAAAAAATGTAAATTTTAAAGCACCCTTCGGCAAGAAATGAGGAGTGAATTATGGTGAAAGTTTTTCTTTTTTCGGGCCAACCTGCCCTTGGGGGGAATCGCCATGTGATTTAAAAATAATTATATTTTATAAAAATATATAAATTAATTTATATATATATATATATATATATATATTTAAAAATAAAAATATATTTATATATAATATATATAAAAATATATATATGTTAGGTTTGAGTCGTGGACACTGGGGAAACAAGAAAAATCAGTCTAAAGGAGTAAAATATACTCCAGTGTACTGAAAAACACAAAGATATACCCCCGTGTAGTATAGACCCGGGAAAACTAGTTCACATGTAAGTACTGGAAATTCCTTGATTTTTAGTTACCTGTTTTTAAAAGGGACTTGTTGACAACAAACTCGGGTGTGTGGTGTGTGGGGTGGTGTGTGTGGTTTTGTTTGGTGTGTGTGTGTGTGTGTGTGTGTGTGTGTTGTGTGTGTGTGGTGTGTGGTTTGCTTTGTTTTGTTTAGTGTGTTGGGTGTGTGTGGGGGGTGTTTGTGTTTTTGTGTTGTGGGTGGGTGTGTGTGTGTGGGGTGTTTTGGGTGTGTGTGTGTGTGTGTTTGTGTGTTTTTTGTGGGGTGTGTGTGTGTGTGTGTGTGTGTGTACTCACCTAATTTACTCACCCCCAAATTTTGGTTTTCAGGGGGGCGGGCTCAGCTCCTGGCCCCCCTCTCACTGATCGCTACTGGTTTTCCCCCTCTCTCTGCCCTTTCCCGAGCTTTTTTCATAAACCCCTTCTTAAAACTATGTATGTTTTTCCGCCTCCACTACTTCACTTGCTAGGGTATTCCCCTTCCCGACAACTCTATGACGGGAAAAAATACTTTCCCAACGTTCCCCCCGTGCCCCGTCTGAGTCTTCAGCTTCCAGTTTTTGACCCCCCTTTTCCCTGTGTCCCCTCTCTGGAACACCTATCTCCCTTTCCCCCTTGTCTTTCCCCGCAGTATCTTTTATGTCTTTCATGTCTCCCTGACCCCTTCCCGTCCTCCATGTTTGCAGTCCGATTTCCCAAAAAAAACCCTTTTCCCCGGGAAAACAATTTCCCCTTTAGCTCTTGGGGCTACCTTTTTTTTCAAACCTTTTGTATTTCCTTTTAACTTCTTTAAAGTCTTTAAAAAAGGGGGGGGGTTCCAGACAGGAGCTGCATACCCCCCAGTATGGGCCAACATTTCCAGTGTTTTCAGTGGGCCCCTTTAACGAAAACCTTATTAAAGGTATCGGAACGCTATTCTCAGGGTTTTCCAGGCCCCGTATTTCTGCAGCGGTTTTTTTTTGGGGTTTATGTGTGGCCCCCCGGTGATGTTCTCGGTTGGGGGGGGATGGGGCAACCCCCAAAGGGCTTTTTCCCTGAGTGAGGGCTGTAGTCTTTTTTTTCCCCCTAACCTAAACTTTTTCTTTCGGTCTTCTTTTCCCCTCCCCCCAAAACTTTATGACTTTGGGATTTTGGGTGGATTGAAAACGAGAAGCCATTACTGACCACATGTCCACCTCCCCCCAGGTCTCTTTGCAGTCCTCCTCAAACCCGTCCGATTTAATTCTTCTCATCAACTTCAGTCCTTTCGAACAAAAGGGCACTTTAGAGTCTATTCCTTCCAATTTAAGTCGTTTACATATATCAAAAATACACTGGTTCCTAGAAATGACCCCTGTGGGCCCCGGGTCGTAAAAAGGGGCCCACTTTTGATAAACCCCTTCACGTACCATGACCGTTGCCCGCCCCCCCTGTCAGGTATTTTTCCCCAAACCATTGGGATGCCCTTTCCTTTTTTCGTGTCCCCATCCCCAGCTTCTCACAAAACTCTTGTTGGGGGAAATTTTTTCAAAGGGCCTTTTTCCCGCAGCCCAGGGAAAACGCAAAACTACCCAACCCTCTCTTTTCTTTTCTTACTTTTTGTTTTCCCTTTTTCCTAAAACCCAGGGGGTTTGTGAACAAGTTTTCCTTCCCTGAACCCAAGCTGGTTTTTCCCTTTATAATCTTTTTCCCTTTTTTTGGGGTTTTGAACCCCCTCTCCCCCTCCTGATAATCTTCTCCATTTAAATTTGCACACAATTTTGTCAAGACACAGGGTTCCCGTAGTTTTTGTGCCCTCGTTTCTGGTTTTTTCCCCTTTTTTTAAATATGGGGGTTACATTAGCTGTCTTTTCCATTTTCTCAGGGAGTTGCCCCCCGTTTTCAAGGGTGTGTTGAAGATTGTGGTTAGAGGGACACACAGCATCCTGCTCCTTCTCTAAGGGCCCTGGGGAGAAAGTTGGGCCGGCCCATTTGCC
>NC_069409.1:72524104-72541604 GCF_026875155.1 Cherax quadricarinatus
ACATCCCTGTGACTCGTCTGAGTCTTCAGCTTCCAATTGTGACCCCTTGTTTCTATGTCCCCTCTCTGGAACATCCTGTCTCTGTCCACCTTATCTATTCCATGCAGTATTTTGTATGTCGTTATCATGTCTCCCCTGACCCTCCTGTCCTCCAGTGTCGTCAGTCCGATTTCTCTCACCCTTTCTTCGTAGGATATTCCCCTGAGCTCCGGAACTAACCTTGTTGCAAACCTTTACACTTTCTCTAATTTCTTGACGTGGTTGACCAGGTGTGGGTTCCAAACTGGTGCTGCATACTCCAGTATGGGCCCGACGTACAGAGTGTACAGTGTCTTGAACGATTCCTTACTAAGGTATTGGAACGCTATTCTCAGGTTTGCCAGGCGTCCGTATGCTGCAGCAGTTATCTGGTTGATGTGTGCTTCCGGAGACGTGCTCGGTGTTATGCTCCCCCAAGATCTTCCTCCTTGAGTGAGGTTTGCAGTCTTTGTCCACCCAGCCTATATACTCTTGTCTGTGGTCTTCTTTGCCCTTCCCCGATCTTCATGACTTTTCATTTGATGGGGTTGAATTTGAGAAGCCAGTTGCTGGACCAGGTGTCCAGCCTGTCCAGGTCTCTTTGTAGTCCTGCCTAATCCTCATCTGATTTAATTCTTCTCATTAACTTCACATCATCTGCGAACAGGGACACTTCTGAATCTATCGCTTCCACCATGTCATGTGTGTGTTGTGTGTGTGTGTGTGTGTGTGTGTGTGTGTGTGTGTGTGTGTGTGTGTGTGTGTGTGCGCACGCGCGCTCACTCATCTAACTGTGTTTCCAGTATCTTAATTGCGTGTACTATTGTTGTGTGTGGGACACACACACGAATGCAATAATGGGGATGGGGGGTTCGCAACGATCAATACTAGGACCGATACTGTTCGTAAGTTATGTGTACCCATCAGAGGAATGGAATCTTGTGTGTCATTGTTTGCTGATGATATAAAACTAATGATAATAAGAACCGGAGAGGACACCGATAAACTTCGGGAAGACCTCAGCGGACTGCAGGTGTGGTCAAACAAGAGAGTTCTTGAATTTAATCCGAACAAATGCAAGGTCGGAGGCTGCAAATATCATAGTGGAAAGAATCTGGGGTGAACATGACACCAAGCATATCACCAGAAATGAAAACAAATCATGTAATGTCAATGGCATATGCAAGATAAGTAACTCTTAAAAATAGTTATAATTAACTAAAGAATCATTCAGAACCTTATACACAATATATATGAGGCCAGTCATTGAGTCTGCGGCCCCAGGGTGGAACTTACACCTGATAAAGAATGTGACAACCTCGAAAAGATGCAAAGCTTCGCAACCATGTTAGTACCACTAATGAGAGATGGATTATGAAGAGAGGTTGAGGGAATTAAATCTGATAACCCTGGCCGAGAGAAGGAGAGGGAAACATGATTACGACACAAGATTCGAAGACCGATAGGGACTGAATTAAGAGGAGACAGGTGGAAGCTGAAGACACAGAGAAGCCATAGGGATGTAAGGAAGTATTTATTTAAACTCAGGGAGGTTAGGTTAGGTAAGGTAAGGTTTGTCAGGAAACAGAACAAGTGCTTCCTGACGCAGGTCTTAGTCAGATGATGACCCGCCGTTGGAAATTTTGGTCATCTGACCGAGGCCTTCCGCTGGCTTACAGATTCACCCTTTTAAAAATTATGGTTAGAGTTATAAGCATTTCTTGGTCTCAGGGAGGTTGAAAAGTTGAACGACTTCAATGTCGTCTGGTCACCTCCATGTAGAAGACCCGGGTCGGGGTTCGCCTGGTAAACCTACCTGTACTTAGAGGAGGCAATGGTGCGCGCAAACTTAATACACAGCTTCTAGAGTAGATACAATAAAGCCCAAAACACCAGAAATCACTGATGCCGATCAAAGTGGTATAGGAGACGGGACCAGGAGCTGGCTCTCGACCCCCTCGTAAACGTACCTAGGTGAGTACGTACACACACACACACAATTCCCTGCTATCTCTTCGTATTATTTAGAGGTAATTAGATGTCGGGTAGTTGGCAAGAGCGTGTTTAAAGAGCATTCTTTCGCGTTGAGCAAACTGTTCTCTACGACCATTGCTCTCAAACTTACCCCCCCCCCACCTGCACCCACCTCTCCCTTCATCTGCACTCACCTACATGTAGTTGCAGAGGTTGAGTCTCAGTTCCTGGTCTTCTTTATATATATATACACACACGCGGATATATATAATATATATATATATATATATATATATATATATATATATATATATATATATAATATATATGGGGAAGTGGAACAGAATTCTTCCTCCGTAAGTCATGCGTGTCGTAAGAGGCGACTAAAATGCCGGGAGCAAGGGGCTAGTAACCCTTCTCCTGTATATATTACTAAATGTAAAAGAGAAACTTTCGTTTTTCCTTTTGGGCCACCCTGCCTCGGTGGGATACGGCCGGTGTGTTGAAAGAAAGATGCTGCACCCACCACCACCACCACCACCACCACCACCACCACCACCACCACCACCACCACCACCACCACCACCAGAGCATGGCACAACTTGCTAATGTTTGCTTAGCCTGGTTGGCATCAGTCGCTAGTCTCGTTGGTCATCAGTTCAGAGATTTCCCCGATCTAATAATGTGATTCACCTTCTCCGTCAACACGAAAGAGGCAGACCCAACAATCACTCTACCGGCAGTGAGACAAGAGTCCACGCGAACAAAACAAAGATGGAAAGAACAGTGACAGAATATATAAAAATGGAGTTGAATACCAAAAGAGTGGAGAGCAAAAAAGGCAAAGTAATTGGGAGAGATTAGAACAATTATCAGCGAAAATAAAATTACCTCCAAGAATGCCGATACTGCTACAGCACTAAGAGAAAAATATCCTGCCAGGAACACTACATTCCTGACAACACTGTCCCTCATTCAGAACCTCTGTTTATGCAAGAATCAGATGTGTACAAACGCATTATGTCATTTACGTCTGGCTCTGCCTGGGGCTGCTCTGGCGTAAAACCTCAGATTTTAAGATAGACGTTAATCCAGTTCTCGGGAAGACTGCACAGACTTTGCCAATATCTATCACGAGGTTCGTTCCTTGGCTTTGATTCCTGACGAAATTAAACTGTGTTTATTTCGTGCATTCGTTTGTCACATGAGAAAGAAAACTGGAGGAGTTAGACCGCTGCCATGGGTAAAACTCTTCGCCGCCTCTTTGTTACAGCGGCTGTCAGAAGTATACAGAGAGTCAGCCAAGATACTGCAACCAAACTAGCTTGGTTCTGGAGTCCCTAAAAGCAGTGAAGCAGCGATGTATGCGGCAGGCTGGGGAGTATATCGCTCGCCTACCTGAAGATGAGGCTGTATTAAAATTACACTCCAAATCTGTGTTTACTTTACTGAAGAAGATCGTGGTATTAGCAGCAAGTTAACAACACTTCCCTAGTCCATCCTCTTTCGTTCCAGCTAAATGCAGCAAGGAAACGATGTTGTTTGGAAAGCAGGAGGTCACTGTGCTGGAAGATGTTCAGCAAGGGGAGCCCCTCGTCCTGTTTCTCCAGTGGAAAGCGATTACGTATATCACTAACATACTGACCAGCGAACTAAAATTCTTATTCGTGGATGGTAGCACACAAGGAGAGCCCCAAGAGACTCGTCCTTAAACATTCAAAATGCTAATTCATCTCGGTCAACTACTAAACAATCAATGCAGTGAGATCCATACTACTACTACTGCATCAGCTGCGTCAATCACTGCTGCCAGGTAGTTCCTCGGGGAACTAATGCCATCGATGTAATTCTCGAAAACAAATTGAATGATTTGAAGAGGAAGGAACGACGAATAGGCAATTTAAGCGTCCATGTGCCTTGTACCTACTCACAAAGTGTCTGGGTCTGCCTCAAGCGCCTGGGCCTGCCTCAAGCGCCTGGGCCTGCCTCAAGCGCCTGGGCCTGCCTCAAGCGCCTGGGCCTGCCTCAAGCGCCTGGACCTGCCTCAAGCGCCTGGACCTGCCTCAAGCGCCTGGACCTGCCTCAAGCGCCTGGACCTGCCTAGACTAACGTATTTCTTACATTATTCAACCTCGTAGGGAACACGAGTTTCAGAAAGTTGATAAACGGAAAAAGACTCAATCTTATTCTAAACGAATAAGACTGAGTACACTCCCAGTCAGAATATGAGACAGAGGTGTTAGGAAAGCAAACCATGTAGCACACCCTGCATTCCTGTCTTCATGTGTCCAGTGAAGCTTTGGCTTTGGTTCTCCCTGAACATCTCAATAACAATGCTGCAGTTCACGACCCAAATATTACTGATGGAGCCAGGAACTCGCCTACTCTACCAGGCTTCTCAAACAGACCAGTTACCTTTAATTAACAACTACAGTCAAACTGGGATAGTTCAACAGTGGAAAACATTAGGCTCAACAATGTCTGAGTGTGTGTCGAAGAAAGCCAGAGCTCGGTTCCTGGCAGTGAGAGTACCTCATGCAAGGGATCTCTTCTTGGTTGTCCCTAATTCCTCTCTAATATATATATATATTATATATATATATATATATATTATATATATATATATATATATATATATATATATATATATATATATATATATATATATATTTATTTATTATCACACTGGCCGATTCCCACCAAGGCAGGGTGGCCCGAAAAAGAAAAACTTTCACCATCATTCACTCCATCACTGTCTTGCCAGAAGGGTGCTTTACACTACAGTTTTTAAACTGCAACATTAGCACCCCTCCTTCAGAGTGCAGACACTGTACTTCCCATCTCCAGGACTCAAGTCTGGCCTGCCGTTTCCCTGAACCCCTTCATAAATGTTACTTTGCTCACACTCCAACAGCACGTCAAGTATTAAAAACCATTTGTCTCCATTCACTCCTATCAAACACGCTCACGCATGCCTGCTGGAAGTCCAAGCCCCTCGCACACAAAACCTCCTTTACCCCCTCCCTCCAACCTTTCCTAGGCCGACCACTACCCCGCCTTCCTTCCACTACAGACTGATACACTCTTGAAGTCACTCTGTTTCGCTCCATTCTCTCTACATGTCCGACCACCTCAACAACCCTTCATCAGCCCTCTGGACAACAGTTTTGGTAATCCCGCACCTCCTCCTAACTTCCAAACTACGAATTCTCTGCATTATATTCACACCACACATTGCTCTCAGACATGACATCTCCACTGCCTCCAGCCTTGTCCTCGCTGCAACATTCATCACCCATGCTTCACACCCATATAAGAGCGTTGGTAAAACTATACTCTCATACATTCCCCTCTTTGCCTCCAAGGACAAAGTTCTTTGTCTCCACAGACTCCTAAGTGCACCACTCACCCTTTTCCCCTCATCAATTCTATGATTCACCTCATCTTTCATAGACCCATCCGCTGACACGTCCACTCCCAAATATCTGAATACATTCACCTCCTCCATACTCTCTCCCTCCAATCTGATATCCAATCTTTCATCACCTAATCTTTTTGTTATCCTCATAACCTTACTCTTTCCTGTATTCACTTTTAATTTTCCTCTTTTGCACACCCTACCAAATTCATCCACCAATCTCTGCAACTTCTCTTCAGAATCTCCCAAGAGCACAGTGTCATCAGCAAAGAGCAACTGTGACAACTCCCACTTTATGTGTGATTCTTTATCTTTTAACTCCACGCCTCTTGCCAAGACCCTCGCATTTACTTCTCTTACAACCCCATCTATAAATATATTAAACAACCACGGTGACATCACACATCCTTGTCTAAGGCCTACTTTTACTGGGAAATAATTTCCTTCTTTCCTACATACTCTAACTTGAGCCTCACTATCCTCGTAAAAACTCTTCACTGCTTTCAGTAACCTACCTCCTACACCATACACCTGCAACATCTGCCACATTGCCCTCCTATCCACCCTGTCATACGCCTTTTCCAAATCCATAAATGCCACAAAGACCTCTTGAGCCTTATCTAAATACTGTTCACTTATATGTTTCACTGTAAACACCTGGTCCACACACCCCCTACCTTTCCTAAAGCCTCCTTGTTCATCTGCTATCCTATTCTCCGTCTTACTCTTAATTCTTTCAATAATTACTCTACCATACACTTTACCAGGTATACTCAACAGACTTATCCCCCTATAATTTTTGCACTCTCTTTTGTCCCCTTTGCCTTTATACAAAGGAACTATGCATGCTCTCTGCCAATCCCTAGGTACCTTACCCTCTTCCATACATTTATTAAATAATTGCACCAACCACTTCAAAACTATATCCCCACCTCCTTTTAACATTTCTATCTTTATCCCATCAATCTGCCTTACCCCCTTTCATTTTACCCACCTCCTCACGAACTTTCCCCACACTCACAACTGGCTCTTCCTCACTCCTACAAGATGTTATTCCTCCTTGACCTATACACGAAATCACATCTTCCCTATCTTCATCAACATTTAACAATTCCTCAAAATATTCCCTCCATCTTCCCAATACCTCTAACTCTCCATTTAATAATTCTCCTCTCCTATTTTTAACTGACAAATCCATTTGTTCTCTAGGCTTCCTTAACTTGTTAATCTCACTCCAAAACTTTTTCTTATTTTCAACAAAATTTGTTGATAACATCTCACCCACTCTCTCATTTGCTCACTTTTTACATTGCTTCACCACTCTCTTAACCTCTCTCTTTTTCTCCATATACTCTTCCCTCCTTGCATCACTTCTACTTTGTAAAAACTTCTCATATGCTAACTTTTTCTCCCTTACTACTCTCTTCACATCATCATTCCACCAATCGCTCCTCTTCCCTCCCGCACCCACTTTCCTGTAACCACAAACTTCTGCTGAACACTCTAACACTACATTTTTAAACCTACCCCATTCCTCTTCGACCCCATTGCCTATGCTCTCATTAGCCCATCTATCCTCCAATAGCTGTTTATATCTTACCCTAACTGCCTCATCTTTTAGTTTATAAACCTTCACCTCTCTCTTCCCTGATGCTTCTATTCTCCTTGTATCCCATCTACCTTTTACTCTCAGTTTAGCTACAACTAGAAAGTGATCTGATATATCTGTGGCCCCTGTATAAACATGTACATCCTGAAGTCTACTCAACAGTCTTTTATCTACCAATACATAATCCAACAAACTACTGTCATTTCGCCCTACATCATATCTTGTATACTTATTTATCCTCTTTTTGTTAAAATATGTATTACCTATTACTAAACCCCTTTCTATACAAAGTTCAATCAAAGGGCTCCCATTATCATTTACACCTGGCACCCCAAACTTACCTACCACACCCTCTCTACAAGTTTCTCCTACTTTAGCATTCAAGTCCCCTACCACAATTACTCTCTCACTTGGTTCAAAGGCTCCTATACATTCACTTAACATCTCCCAAAATCTCTCTCTCTCCTCTGCGTTCCTCTCTTCTCCAGGTGCATACACGCTTATTATGACCCACTTTTCACATCCAACCTTTACTTTAATCCACATAATTCTTGAATTTACACATTCATATTCTCTTTTCTCCTACATATCTACATATATATATATATATATATAATATATATATATATATATATATATATATATATATATATATATATATATATATATATATATATATATATAATGTCGTGCCGAATAGGTAAAATAGGAACGCTCTTCTTGCCGAACAAGGCAAGCTAAAATTTATGTATGCAATAATTTCGCAAAAATCAATCTGAACCTAACGAAGAAAGAATATATTTCATTGTGTTTGTTTATTATTAAATTATCGTAAACTTATCTAAAATATATTCAGCTGAATTGGGCTAAATTAAATTGAGCTTGTAATAATAAGGTTAGGTAAGTTTTCTAATTTTTTTTTGGTACAAAATTATTAATTTTTACATTAACATCAATGAAAAAAATATCTTTAAAAGTATAAGACAAAATTTTAGAAAGGACTTAATTTTAAATGAGTTCTTGTTGACTAATTTTACCTATTCGGAACGAATATATATATGTATATATATATATATATATATATATATATATATATATATATATATATATATATATATATATATATATATATATATATATATATATTATGTATATACATGTATATATATACATGTATATATATACCAATAACGACACTGTGACTAGCCGAAGATTCGAACTCATGTCGCTTTGGCCCACCTCATGGTGAGCGAAAATCACACATGACGCTCTAACCCACGGGACCACATAATCCTACAAGAATCAAGTACCTAGCAGAGCTAGGTGTTTTACCGTGATCCGTGTATGGTCCCGTGGGTTAGAGCGTCATGTGTTATTTTAGCTCACCCTGAGGTGGGCCAAAACGATATGGGTTCGAATCCTCGGCTAGGCGCAGTGTTGTTATTGATTAATGCCACTCGTTCGTGGTTACAATAATATATACAAATACCTAAATCTTTTAAAGTTGCTAGAAATACTTTTTACAATCCAAAAAGGGACAACCAGCCTTATTCAACTAAAAATATGTTGGTTCTCCCTTACCATGAAAATTTGGTTGATATGCCTTCTCTTCTTAAGACTTTTAATATTAAAGTTGTATTCAAAAATCTTGGTACAGTAAAAAAAACTTTTGATAAAGAATTCCCCCCAAAATGCTGATGGATGTGTCTATAAGATTCCTTGTAAAATTTGCGATAAAGTTTATTACGGTCAAACTGGTAAAAATCTCGAACTAAGATTAAAACAACATAAATATAGCATTAGAACTGGACAAGATTCCAATGCTCTATTTATTCATGTAAGAGATTTTAACCATCCAATTGATTTTCAAAAAGTTGAGAAAGTAGTATCAAGCAAGTCCATGGTCGACAGGAATATAATTGAATCTTGTTTCATAAAAAGCAGTTTTGACAATAATATGAATATTTCCTTTGGTTTATATAAACTAGATCCATTTATAATCAATAGAATTTGGGAAGAATTTAATAATACATTGGACAAATAATAAATTTTAAAATTCTAAATTCTTGGGTAGAATAGTTTATTTGTGGGTTGTGTGAAGGACCTGTCTAGTTGGGCCAGCGGGCCTGCTGCAGTGTTCTCTTTTTTATGAGTCGCGCGTCAGGTGTTACTTTGTTTTGTGATGTGATAGTGAGGTGTGGTCTAGACCCTTTATATGCCTTCCTTTGCTGCATTACATTTATTGTTCCTTGATAATGTGAGTAGTCACGAAAGCGCTTGGAATTTCTCTATTTTTTACAGTGGTTGTTTTGTATATATATATATATATATATATATATATATATATATATATATATATATATATAATATATATATATATATATATATATTATATATATATATATATATATATATGCAAAACAACCACTCTGAAAGAATAGAGAAATTCCAAGCGCTTTCGTGGCTACTCACGAAATATATATATATATATTTCTTCTTTCAACAAACCGGCCGTATCCCACCGAGGCGGGGTGGCTTTAGCTTACAAGATTAAGTTCGTAGGGAGTACTAAGGAAGTTACAACAGCATTTGAGGATTTCCAAGACGAGGTTTTATCAGTTTTTGGATAGAGTTTTCGACCTCGGGATGGCCTTCTTTTCCTCCTAGGAAGATTTCCACATCTGTAGAAAAAACTACTCTTTCTGCCCTGAGCAATTTGCATGTCAGCTGGTGCTTGACTGTGTGACAAAACCCACTCTCTTTCAACCCACCCAGAGTGGTTAAGATTTTTCATTGCTTTGTCCTACCCATGCTTGTGCCAGCCCTGCTTATCCTACCCCTGCTTGTCCTACCCCTGCTTGTCCTACCCATGCTTGTCCTACCCCTGCTTGTCCTACCCCTGCTTGTCCTACCCCTGCTTTGTCCTACCCCTGCTTGTCCTACCCCTGCTTGTCCTACCCATGCTTGTCCTACCCATGCTTGTCCTACCCATGCTTGTCCTACCCCTGCTTGTCCTACCCATGCTTGTCCTACCCATGCTTGTCCTACCCATGCTTGTCCTACCCATGCTTGTCCTACCCCTGCTTGTCCTACCCCTGCTTGTCCTACCCATGCTTGTCCTACCCATGCTTGTCCTACCCATGCTTGTCCTACCCCTGCTTGTCCTACCCCTGCTTGTCCTACCCCTGCTTGTCCTACCCCTGCTTGTCCTACCCATGCTTGTCCTACCCATGCTTGTCCTACCCCTGCTTGTCCTACCCCTGCTTGTCCTACCCATGCTTGTCCTACCCCTGCTTGTCCTACCCATGCTTGTCCTACCCATGCTTGTCCTACCCCTGCTTGTCCTACCCATGTTTGTCCTACCCATGCTTGTCCTACCCATGCTTGTCCTACCCATGCTTGCCATCTATTTTATGAGGTGAGGCCCAAACAAAGCGATGAGTATTTAAGTGTTTCAGTGACTGTGACACGTAAGTGCTGCTGACTGGTTGACTGTTTGGTTGAATTTGTGGCTGGCTGGCTGACTGGCTGGTTGGCTGGCTGTCTGGCTGGTTGGCTGGTTGGCTGACTGGCTGATTGGCTTGTACTCCAGCTTACTGTGTTCTCTCTCTCTCTCTCTCTCTCCCTCTCTCTCTCTCTCTCTCTCTCTCTCTCTCTCTCTCTCTCTCTCTCTCTCTCTCTCTCTCTCTCTCTCTCTCTCTCTCTCTCTCTCTCTCTCTCCTGCCTGGGAAGGTTGATATCAGGAGAATTATGACTTTATCCTCACAAGATATAAACTTTTATTTGTCAGTGATAGAAGGGGATACCTGGCGTGTATCCTCCCACCCGTCACCGCCTCTCCATAGCCGCCCTAAAATGATGTATGGACCGCGCTGTGCCCTCTCTCTATTTTCGTTCTTGTGAATTTTTCTCCTGCTATGAATAAGTGTGCGTGTGTGTTTTGGTATATATGTACCGTAAATCAGTACTTCTTCAGTTCCAAACAGTACTCCTTGAGAAATTATATTTCTCTCTCTTTTTTTCTCTCTCTCTTTTTATATATATATATATATATTATATATATATATATATATATATATATATATATATATATAATATATATATATATATATATATATATATATATATATATATATATATACAGTGGAACCTCAAATTTCGAACTTAATCCGTTCCAGGAGCTAGTTCTAAATTCGAAGCAATATTTCCCATAAGAAATAATGGAAATACAATTAATCCGTTCCAGAAACCCAAAAATATTCACAAAAAAATACATTTTATAGAGATTAATTACAATTTTACATACACACAACAAATGCTATAGTCTTTAATTATGCATAGTAACATAAAATAACATTTTTACTTACCTTTGTTGAAGATTGGTGATGGCATCTGGAAGATACGGAGGAGAGAGGGAGTTGGGGTTATTGTTTGGAAGGAGAATCCCCCTCCATGAGGACTTCCGGTATCAAAGCCCTCTCTGGGGTTGCTTCCCTTCTCTGTATTTTAATGCCACTAGGACCAGTTTGAGTCATTGGACCCCAGTCTCACAAAATAACTGTCTACAGTCCTCTGTTTCTGTCTCACAAAATAAATGCCCACAATCGTCTGTCTGTCTCACAAAATAACTGTCCACAGTCCTCTGTTTCTGTCTCACAAAATAAATGCCCACAATCGTCTGTCTGTCTCACAAAATAACTGTCCACAGTCCTCTGTTTCTGTCTCACAAAATAACTATCCACAGTCGTCTGTTTTTGTCTCACAAAATAACTGTCCACAATCGTCTGTTTCTGTCTCACAAAATAAATGCCCACAATCGTCTTTCTGTCTCACAAAATAACTGTCCACAGTCCTCTGTACATCCTGGCAAGCTCAACAAGTCTCACTCCAATCTCATACTTTTGTATTATTTCCTTCTTCACATCTATGGTGTTTCTCACTTTCTTTACCACAGGGGTACCACTAGAAGTTTCTTTGGGCCCATGGCAGCTTATTTCACAGCCACACAAGCACTAAACACAATTAAATAATCATAAAATGTGTGAATGAGATCGCAGGTTAGTGTTCACTCAAGCATAAACAAAGCTAGACTGCTCACGGCGCCTGCGCGGGGACACGGACAGAGCGGGCAAGCGGACAGGTCCCATACCCAGCGGTCCGAAAATAGGGGCGCGTTCGATAATAGGGACACAGTTTGTCCGAAAAAATGGTCTTATTTTCGAAACGTTCGATATGTGATACGTTCGATTTTTGAGGTTCCACTGTATATATATATATTATATATATATATATATATATATATATATATATATAATTATATATATATATATATATATATATATATATATATATATATATATGTCGTGCCGAATAGGCAGAACTTGCGATCTTGGCTTAAATAGCAACGCTCATCTTGCCATATAGGACAAGTGAAAATTTGTGTATGCAATAATTCCGCCAAAATCATTCTCAACCTAACGAAAAAATATATTTCACTGTGTTTGTTTAGTATTAAATTATTGTAAACAAATCTAAAATATATTTAGTTGGGTTAGGCTAAAATAAATTGTTCTTGTTATAATAAGGTTAGGTAAGTTTTCTAAGTTCCTTTTGGTGCAAAATTGTAAATTTTTACATCAACATTAATGAAAAAAATATATCTTTAAACGTATAAGAGAAAATTTTAGAAAGGACTTATTTTTAAATGAGTTCTTGCTAATTGGCCAGTTTTACATATTCGGCACGACATATATATATATATATATATATATATATATATATATATATATATATATATATATATATATATATATATATATACATATATATATATATGTATATATGTATATTGGAAAATCAATGTCCAGTATCCTCTGAAGAGGGGCTGTCTTAATGCTGGTGAACGGGGTCTTAATCAAAGGAACTGGAGTTACCTGTCCCTTTCCTCCAATCAAACGTGAGTATCTCCCACTCCCGAGGCACTATATGACCCTTACAGATTAAGCGCTTCCCGGTGAATATGAAGGTAATTTTCAGTCTTAACACCCTCTTCCTGCCTGTCCGACCCCGCTGCGTCCGTACCCGCTGCGTCCGTCCCCGCTGCGTCCGACCCCGATGTGTCCGTCCACTCTTCTTCTGTTGAACCGAATCACCGCAGATACAAATAACGAATATTCAAATGCGTAGAGTGCGCGTGGACAATGGTCTCTCAGGGGACTGTAAACTCTTGCTTACAATAAACGTCCGTGGATGTGCGTGGGCGTCCGTGGGATCGTAAAACCTCCATCACAGGAAATCTTTACAGCTTTCGATCCAAGTGAGATGACTTGGCGGTACATCTCTGGAGGACCATCACCGGCCTTACCGATGCCACTTAACGATTCCAGCTTGTGTACCCGAAGCCGGTATAGCACGGAGGCGGCGGCGACCTGGCCAGTTTCACAGTCCTCTACGGCCTTTTACAGGGGCTCGAGAGGTGTGAAGATGGGGGGGAGGGGTTGTATCCGTGTGTGCCCATGGGTATTGGATTGTGGTGCCTTATGCAAGAGAAACGGCAGCGACGAGTTCATTGCTGACGCCTGCCCGCCTGACTGATGTCTTGTGTTGTCAGGTGGAAACCATTGCCACTCGCTTCATAACCACAGAATGGACTAGCATTGTGAGCAGGGCGAGACGTGTTGACACAGTCTGTTACGTCTGCTATCCCTGTTTATTTGACAGTAAAAGAGACCTTCATTTGACAGTAAGAAAGGGCATTATTTGACAGTAAAGGAGGACTTGATTTGAGTATAAAAAGAGGGCTATATTAGGCTCAGTAACCCTGGAACGCGATCCCAGGATATCCCACGAAAGCCAAGCATTGTCGCTTGACAATGGTCTAAGTCGGAATAAAAACGTCGTCTCAAGCTTCCAATGTGTGTATCATTTGTGTGAATTGTGGCTTGTGTCCATTCGTGGGTCTGGCTTAGGTCCTCCCCAGAATGTGATCCATTACAGTCCAGTGACTCCTGGATATCTATTTACTGCTAGGTAACTAGGACAACAGGTGTTAGGAGACACTACCATATGTCCGCTATTTCGATTCCACTTAGCTCAGAACACTCGGCACTCTTAAGACACTCTCTGAAGCTACTCTCTTAAACTGGAAGAACCCATCACTCTATATCCAGGGGGAAATATTACCGAGGAAATTTATAGGTTTAAATATGAAAATATGGGGGATATACAATTACCCGAAGGATGTCACCGAGACAAAGTTACTGAGAGAGAAGTAATATAATGCTATATGGGGGATTGGGAATACAAAATATATTAATGGGTTATCCTAGGTAACTGACACTAAGTATGACACTTGTCTTACGTGTACCTGTTCCTAAGTAAACTTTACTTACAGTTACCTCATAAGACCCCACCTGGTCAGTTGGTCCAACCACGACCAATGTCCGACCTCCCGTTCTCTCTCTCCACCACCTAACACCTCGATCTATAGCAGAACGAGGGAACACTGAGTCTGGACCTCATCCCCCCTTCTCTTGCCTGCCATCACTTTGGTGGGTGAGGCTGGAGCAACATCACAACCACATTGGCTACTACCCCTCCCAGCACTGGTCACTACTACTCCCATCACTGGCCATTACTACTCCCAGGAATGGTCACTACTACTCCCATCACTGGCCACTACAACTCCCAGCACTGGCCACTACTACTCCAATCACTGGCCACTACTACTCCCAGCACTGGCCACTACTACTCCAATCACTGGCCACTACTACTCCCAGCACTGATCACTACTACTCCCATCACTAGCCACTACTACTCCCAGCACTGGTCTCTACTACTCCCAACACTAGCCACTACTACTCCCCACACCCCACTGTACCTCCCAACACCACCACTATACCTCCACACACCCCCACTTCCTCCTTCTCGACTTAGCGGCCACTTTCCACCTCTTTATCACCTCCCACCAACGTCATATTTTACAGCCAAACAACACCTTTCCAGACTCATTTCACGCCTTTACACGCCTTTGTAGTGGCTTTCCAGTCCTTGATATCCGCTCTAGGGGACCTTCCACACTGATTCATGAGGCTTGTCTTCTCTAGACACCTTGATTTTGGAAACGTGACTCCCACATTGGCTCTAAATCTTCCAGACTGGCTTAACTATCCTCACCATACTGGCTTAACTGTGCTCTCCAGACTGGCTTAACTGTGCTCTCCAGACTGGCTTAAGTGTCCTCTCCAGACTGGCTTAACTGTGCTCTCCAGACTGGCTTTACTATCCTCATCATACTGGCTTAACTGTGCTCTCCAGACTGGCTTAACTGTGCTCTCCAGACTGGCTTAACTGTGCTCTCCAGACTGGCTTAAGTGTCCTCTCCAGACTGGCTTAACTGTGCTTTCCAGACTGACTTAACTGTGCTCTCCAGACTGGCTTAACTGTGCTCTCCAGACTGGCTTAAGTGTCCTCTCCAGACTGGCTTAACTGTGCTCTCCAGACTGGCTTAACTGTGCTCTCCAGACTGGCTTAACTGTGCTCTCCAGACTGACTTAACTGTGCTCTCCAGACTGACTTAACTGTGCTCTCCAGACTGGTTTAACTGTACTCTCCAGACTGGCTTAACTGTGCTCTCCAGACTGACTTAACTGTGCTCTCCAGACTGACTTAACTGTGCTTTCCAGACTGACTTAACTGTGCTCTCCAGACTGGCTTAACTGTGCTCTCCAGACTGACTTAACTGTGCTCTCCAGACTGACTTAACTGTGCTCTCCAGACTGACTTAACTGTGCTCTCCGGACTGGCTTAACTGTTGTATATCAGTGACGTGTACCGTACTTATAAATATGAGGAAATAAACACACGCACATCTGGGTATTTTTACTTGTAGACGTTTCGCTATCCAGTGCCTTTATCAATACATTACATGGATATAATATAAAGACTGCAAAAATATATACAGCAGACAATGGAAGATGAGGTAGTCTGTCCCTCAGCCTAGGATGAGGGACTAATTCCTTCAGTTCTAGTTTTTCATCTTGTCGGTCTTGTATACCATTTATGTACTATTCATCAGTGGAATACAGAGATGATTACAACAACAGAGATGTGATTTTGAGGTGATCAGTCCCTCAGTCATGATGGATGGTGATTAGTCCCATTTATAACACGGCAGGTGGCTTCAGGAACGCAGGAAGGAGCACTGCAGTAGGCCTGTTGGCTTATGCTAGGCAGGTCTACCTCACACCCAACCACACCCACTCGTATACTCGTTCAACCTGTATTTAAAGGCACCCAAAGTTTATTCACTTCACCTACAACTCTGCTGCTAAACAATTGCTTTCCTACATCCTTCCAAAATCCTGCTATCGTCTCTCAATAGATGTTTTGATCTATTGCTCATATCTCTAAGGGTATTTATACTGTATCCACTTTCTCTGTTAGGAATATATGCAACTTGTACAACACTCTGTATATAAACCTTTACTGGTATCCCTCACCACCCTCATGATAATCCCTACTCTGGTTGTTTGCTGGTTGTTGGCGTGGTGTTACTGTAAACAACGCTCACATTACAATTTAAACGCCTCTTAGGAAGTCACTTGACACAGCTGTCATGTTTACCAAGATTCTTGTCACTCCTTGTGCAAACCTCACTCTCCTACTCACAACTGTTTATTTTATAGGCTCGTCCGTCTTATTGGGTTTCAAGATTATTATTAATTATTATTATTATTATTATTATTATTAGTAGTAGTAGTAGTAGTAGGAGTAATAGTAGTAGTAATAGTAACAGTAGTAGCAGTAGTATTAGTAGTAATAGTAACAGTAATTGTGGCAACAGGAATCCTGTACCTCCTCTCCCTCCAAGCCTTCCCCTGGAAGCTTGTTAAAGTGAGAATACATTAATAATAATAATAATAATAATAATAATAATAATAATAATAATAATAATAATAATAATAATAATAATAATAATAATAATACTGGCAAGTATTATGCCCATGGGCTCATCTTTCAGTTATCTTCTCTATACCGTTTTCTCCTCTTTTTCCTATTTCACCTCCTCCCTCCTCTTCACTCTCTTCCACCCTTCTCTTCCCCTTCCGTCCCCGTACCTTCCCCATGACTTTACTCCTTCCCTGTCACTTCTCCTCCCCTCCTTCTCCACACTAACACGCTACAGCTTGGTGCTGTGTATCGCGAGGTATCACGTCAACTTCTCTGAACACACTTAACTGTTTCTTATAATCATTAAGGACACAGATAAAAACACTAACCACAGTTACGTGTCATCATCTGCAACTACCAAAATAAACTTGAAAATCACTGGCAGAGGAAGCGAAAAAAAATGTTAGAAAATATAAACAAAGTCTTCCAGTGGACACTGGAGAATAACATGACGTTCAGCAATGGCAGGTTCCAACTGGTAAAGATATGGAATAATGTCAGCTGACTTATCTTTCAATAAACAAATATAC
>NC_069409.1:72549104-72551604 GCF_026875155.1 Cherax quadricarinatus
AAGAAAGTGAGGGAGAGAAGAGGGGGGAGGTAAGAGGAGGAGGAAAGAGAGAGGAGGAAAGAGAGAGGAAGAGAAGAGAGAGGAGATGATAGAGAGCAGGAGGAGAAAGGAGAGAGGAGGAAAAGAGAGAGGAGGAGAAGAAGCGATGAAAAGAGGAGGAGAGAAAAGATGATGAGGAGGAAAAGAGGATGAGGAGAGAAGTAGGAGAGAGGAGAGAATAGAGAGAGGAGATGAGGAGGAAGATGGAGGAGAGAAGTGAAAGAGAGAAGGAGGAGAGTAGAGAGAGGAAGAGAATGAGGAGAAGAGAGGATGAAGAGGAAGGAGTGAAGGAGAGAGGGAGAGGAAGAGAGGAGGAGGAAGAGAGGAGAAAGAGGAGGAAGGAGGAGGGAGGAAGAGAAGAGAAGGAGGAAGAGGAGGAGGGCAAGAGAAGGAGGAGGAAAAGGAAGAGAAGGAGGAGGAGGAGGAAGAGGAAAAGGAGGAGGAGGAAGAGGGGAGGAAGAGAAGGAGGAAGAGGGGGAGGAGGAAGAGGGGGAAGGTGAGGAAAAAGGAGGAAGAGGAGGGAGAGAAGGAGGGGAAAGAGGAGGAGGAGGAAGAGGAGGAGAAGGAGGAAGAGGAGGAGGAGGAAGAAAGGAAGAAGAGGAGGAGGAAGAGGAGGAAGAGAAGGAGGAGGAGGAAGAGAGGAGGAGGAGGAAGAAGAGGAGGAGGAAAGGAGGAGGAGGAGAAAGAGGAGGAGAAGAGGAGGAGGAGGAAGAGAAGGAAGAAGAGGAGGAGGAGGAAGAGGTGGAGGGAAGAGGAGGAGAAAGAGGAGGAAGAGGAGGAGGAGGAGGAGGAAGAGGAGGAGGAGGAGGAGGAGGAGGAAGAGGAGGAGGCGGAAAGAGGAGGAGAAGGAAGATGAGAAGGAAGAGGAGGAAGAAGAGGAGGAGGAGGAAGGAAGAGAAGGGGAAGAAGAGGAGAGAGGAAGAGAGGAGGAAGAGGAAGTAGGAGAAGTGGAGGAAGGAGGAGAGGAGGAGGAGGAGGAAGAGGAGGAGGTGGAAAAAGTTGAGGAGGAGGAGGAGGAGGAAGAGGAGGAGGTGGAGGAGAGGAGGAGGAGGAGGAGGAGGAGGAGGAGGAGGAGGAGGAGGAGGAGGAGGAGGAGGGGAGGAGGAGAAGGAGTAGGAGAAGGAGGAGAGGGAAATGAAGGAGGGGGGAAGAGAGAGACTGGCATGTGTAAGAACAACAGATAGAGAACAGAGATAAGAATGGTACGAAGGAAGAAAAGAGGGAAGCAAGCAAGAGTAGTAACAAGAGGAAGAGAAGTTAGAAAGGAGGAAAATAAAAATACTCTTGAAAAGAAGATATGAAGAGGACTCGTAGGAGAGAGAAGGAAAGGAAGAGGAGGGAGAGAGAGAGAGGAGAGAGAGAAAGAGAGAGAGAAAGACAGAGACAGAGAGAGGAGAGAGACAGAGGAGAGAGAGACAGATAGAGAGACAGAGAGGACAGAGGGAAGAGATACACAAAGAGAGTAGAAAGAAGAGGAAGAGAGGGTAAATGCAAGATCACGTATAAAAGAAGGGGAGGTGACGATAGATAAGGGGAAAAAAGGGGGGCGGGAGATATAAATAAGGAAGACTGAAAAGTGGAAAAGGAGACAGGAGTGCCACACTCCGACCACCTGTCAGGTATCAGTCCCTGACCACCATCAGTCAGGTATCAGTCCCTGACCACCAACAGTCAGGTATCAGTCCCTGACACCAACAGTCAGGTATCTCACTGACCACCAACAGTCAGGTATCAGTCACTAACCACCAACAGTCAGGTATCAGTCCCTGACCACCAACAGTCAGGTATCAGTCCCTGACCACCAACAGTCAGGTATCTCACTGACCACCAACAGTCAGGTATCAGTCCCTGACCACCAACAGTCAGGTATCAGTCCCTGACCACCAACAGTCAGGTATCAGTCACTGACCACCAACAGTCAGGTATCAGTCACTGACCACCAACAGTCAGGTATCTCACTGACCACCAACAGTCAGGTATCAGTCACTGACCATCAACAGTCAGGTATCAGTCACTGACCACCAACAGTCAGGTATCAGTCACTGACCATCAACAGTCAGGTATCAGTCCCTGACCACCAACAGTCAGGTATCAGTCACTGACACCAACATGTCAGGTATCAGTCACTGACCATCAACAGTCAGGTATCAGTCCCTGACCACCAACAGTCAGGTATCAGTCACTGACCACCAACAGTCAGGTATCAGTCACTGACCATCAACAGTCAGGTATCAGTCCATGACCACCAACAGTCAGGTATCAGTCACTAACCACCAACAGTCAGGTATCAGTCCCTGACCATCAACAGTCAGGTATCAGTCACTAACCACCAACAGTCAGGTATCAGTCACTAACCACCAACAATCAGGTATCAGTCCATGACCACCAACAGTCAGGTATCAGTCCATGACCACCAATAGTCAGGTATCAGTCACTGACCACCAACAATTAGGTATGAGTC
>NC_069409.1:72556604-72564104 GCF_026875155.1 Cherax quadricarinatus
GCGAGAGAACAGAAATAAACTCTAAGGAGACCTCAACACGCTGAGGATAAGGTTAGGTAAGATTTGTCAGGAAACAGTACAAGTGTTTCCCGACACAGGTCTTAGCCATATGATGACTCGCAGCGGGAACTTTTGGTCATCTGGCCGAGGCCTTCCGCTGGCTTACCGGTCCACTCCTTTTCAAAAATTTGGTTATAATTATATCCATTTCGAACACAGAATACATACAACATGGACGCGGAGAAGATGAAAATACAAGAGAGTACAGAGAACCTTAGGTAAACACAATACCAAGTATACAGTCAAAACCACACACAAACCAGATAACGTCAACAGCATATGTAAGATTAGCAACCCTTTAAATAGCCTTAGAAAATACAGAACTTTATACACGACTTATCATGGGCCAACTATTCAATACGTGGCTCTAGTAAGGAGTTCCTCATTTGATGAAACGCATACACAGCCTTGAGAAGGTCTAAAGGTGTGTCCACGAGACTAATACCCGGAACTGAGAGGAATGCCCTGTGAGGAAAGACCCAAAGAACTGTATGTGACGACCCTGGCGATGAGAGTAATCTAAAAGTCGGAACCAGGGGCTGAGCATCGACCCTTACAAACACATCTAGGTGAGTACAACTGGGTGAGTACAACTGGGTGAGTAAAACTGGGTGTGTACAAGTGGGTGAGTACAGGTGAACACACAGGTACGGGCGCCCTAACATAGCAAGAAGCTATAAACAGTGTACTCAATCTACTGCCACCACACCGACATCAGCGCTAATCTGGCCGCAAGAGAATGACTCAGAGGATTTTATGTAAACTCTGCCTAAGTTAGGGACGCACGAAGCTATAAATCTGACACATACACTCGTAGAGGGTGATAGAGGCTGTGGCGGGCGTGTTCTGCTCTGATACCAGCGTGTTCGCTCCCTTCCTGACGCTGACTAACCTGGAACCTGTGTGTGTTGTGTACTCACCCATTTGTGGTTGCAGGGGTCGAGTCGTAGCTTCTGGTGTGTGTGTGTGTGTGTGTGTGTGTGTGTGTGTGTGTGTGTGTGTGTGTGTGTGTGTGTGTGTGTGTGTGTGTGTGTGTGTGTGTGTGTGTGAGTAATCTGCACGATCTTAGTCTTATTTTATCTAGATTCTAGATCATACTATCCACTTTTTTGACTACTCCTGTAATCTGCTTAACCCATCTTGCACTCCTCATTGATTTGGGATTCTGCTCGCTGTCTAAACATAGTCTGCGACCTAAGTATGCTTCTAGGCCTCCTGGGAGACCATGGTGTCAGGGGAAGGTCCCGTCTTTACCTCAGCTTCTACAACTCTCCGCCAGTAAGTCATCATCTCCTGTTAAGTCTTTTGTGTTGATCATATATATTTCTTCATCCACTCTCGAACTGTCCCCGTTAAAGTGGACTTTTTCTTTCAAGTTTATAACTCGGTGCGTCGTGCGTCACCGTGTCAGGGGCCGCCGTGTAGTCTAGAAACAAGCTGTCTGCACACCTTTTTCTCTCTCCTGTCTAATATCCGTGAGTCTGTGGTTCGCTTCTATCTGATTTGTGAGACAGGATCTTCCGTCTCTGAAACAGTGTTGTTGCTGTTGTTCAGAGATAAATCTAGCTCTTTCTAGTTGTTCTATTAGTGTTTTTCCCATATATTTTTTTCTAACGATCAGCACAGAATATTTCTCAAATCTTGTGTTATAAATGTTGCATATTTTTAATACCAGGATAACATGAAGCTCTTCATATTTCAGGCAATTTACCTGCTTCTATTAAGATGTGTGTTTTATATATATATATATATATATATATATATATATATATATATATATATATATATATTATATATATATATATATATATATTACGAGAGCGAGACTTGTGTATATACAGATATATCTTTGTGTGGAGATACACACCTATGTATATATAATGGTGTATATACTGTGAGAGAGACTTCGCCGTACACACACACACACACACACACACACACACACACACACACACACACACACACACACACACACACACACACACACACATACGACATGACGGAAGGAATAGACTCTGAGGTGTCCCTGTTTGCAGATGACGTGAAGTTGATGAGAAGAATACACTCGATCGAAGACCAGGCAGAACTACAAAGGGATCTGGACAGGCTGCAGAACTGGTCCAGCAATTGGCTCCTGGAGTTCAATCCCACCAAGTGCAAAGTCATGAAGATTGGGGAAGGGCAAAGAAGGCCGCAGACGGAGTACAGTCTAGGGGGTCAGAGACTACAAACCTCACTCAAGGAAAAAGATCTTGGGGTGAGTATAACACCAGGCACATCTCCTGAAGCGCACATCAACCAAATAACTGCTGCAGCATATGGGCGCCTAGCAAACCTCAGAACAGCATTCCGACATCTTAATAAGGAATCGTTCAGACCCTGTACACCGTATACGTTAGGCCCATATTGGAGTATGCGGCACCAGTTTGGAACCCACACCTAGCCAAGCACGTAAAGAAACTAGAGAAAGTGCAAAGGTTTGCAACAAGACTAGTCCCAGAGCTAAGAGGTATGTCCTACGAGGAGAGGTTAAGGGAAATCAACCTGACGACACTGGAGGACAGGAGAGATAGGGGGGACATGATAACGACATACAAAATACTGAGAGGAATTGACAAGGTGGACAAACAACAGGATGTTCCAGAGATTGGACACAGTAACAAGGGGACACAGTTGGAAGCTAAAGACACAGATGAATCACAGGGATGTTAGGAAGTATTTCTTCAGCCACAGAGTAGTCAGTAAGTGGAATAGTTTGGGAAGCGATGTAGTGGAGGCAGGATCCATACATAGCTTTAAGCAGAGGTACGATAAAGCTCACGGCTCAGGGAGAGTGACCTAGTAGCGATCAGTGAAGAGGCGGGGCCAGGAGCTCGGACTCGACCCCCGCAACCTCAACTAGGTGAGTACAACTAGGTGAGTACACACACACACACGGGGAAGGGGGGTAAAAGAGAGTCAAGTGGTGATAACGGAGGTGAGGTGGAGCACGTGTTGGCCGCCTTAATTAGACTCTCACAGGTAACCCACCTTTGTTTTTCTAATTACAAGACAAGTAGAAAATAACATAACGACTGGCTGACTCGGGAAGACCTTTGTGAACCAGTCTAGGCAGCATGGTGGGTAACAGCATGGTGGGTAACAGCATGGTGGGTAACAGCATGGTGGGTAACAGCATGGTAGGCAACAGCATGGTGGGTAACAGCATGGTGGGTAACAGCATGGTGGGTAACAGCATGGAAGATAACATCATGGTGGGTAACAGCATCATAGCCTAGTTGATCCGGCACTTGGCGGATCAACCTGTCAAGAGTTTTTTCTTAAAGACTTCTACGATCATTCCAGCAGTGTTTCTGATATCTTCTGGTGAGATGTTCAAAAGTCTGGGCCCACGGATGTTGATACAATGTTCCCCTATTGTACCCACGACACCCCTATTTTTCACTGGGTTCATTTCTCATTTTCTCCCATATCTCTCACTCCAGCTTGTTACGGCAGTGTCCAGATTTGGGACCGGACCATGAAGTACCTTCCACGTATATATTATCATGTATCCCTCTCTCCTCCGCTCCAGAGAGTACATGTTGAAGAGCAATGTTTTGTGACCGCTCACGACATATGCAACACAAACACAGAATCCCAGTCTGACACATCACAAATTGCGGGTTGTTAGTGAACTGACAGAATACGTTCAGAAGATCGAAAACTTATCGAGATCCTACGGGTTCAGCTCTTCCCCAAATAATAATAATAATAATAATAATAATAATAATAATAATAATAATAATAATAATAATAATAATAATAATAATAATAATAACGAGGGAAGAGACAAAAAATGAGCCTAACGATCTTGGAAGAATGACTAGGGAGAGAAGATTTAATTATGACATAAATCATACACATAGTGGATAAGGAAGGATGTTTGAACTAGGAAAAAAAGGAACAAGACAGCATAAATGGAAATGTAAGAAAGATGAGGAAATGAGGAAAACAATTTTCATCCACAGTTTCGCGAATAGGCACAACAAAGCCCAGGAGAAGAGAAATCAGTAATGCCATAACAACACGCAGCGTCAGCAGCTGTGACTCGAACCCTGGCAAACTGCAATCGGTGAAGAAGATTTACTTCGACTGTTAACCAAAGGGTTAGTAAGCAGTCTCACTGTTACTCTGACGTTTCCAATAGGGTCCTCTGGTCCTCTTCCCCAGGATGTAGCCCACAACAGTCGCGCTAACCCTCAGGTACCTACTTACTGTTAGGTGTACAGAGGCAACAAGTGTAAGCAAACATGCCTGACGTTTCCACATGCGAGCCGAAGTCGCTACCGCTTGAGCCACCAGCCATCTTCTGAGCTACAGGTAGGTCATGGGGGTGTGTGACCTCGTTCCACTCAGAGATGGAACATCCAGTTTCTTAACCTTAACTACTACTACTACTACTGCTGCTGCTGCTGCTGCTGCTGCTGCTGCTGCTGCTGCTGCTGTTACTACTAGTACCATTACTACCACTAGTACTGCTTCTACTACTACTACTTCTGCTACTACTACTACTACTAACATCGCTACAAATCCTTCTGCTAAACACACATACACACACACACACACACACACACACACACACAAACACACACACACAACACCACACACCACACACACACACACACACACACACACTAAGCTGGCCCAGTGCCACACTCTTGGCACTCTAACAGTTGACGACATCATTACCTGAGTGGCACACTCGCTAAGTGTGGTGCGACCAGTGGCTCTATCACCTGCGTGACGACCCAGGTGGAAACGACACTTAGGAAACTGGTAAAGTATGCCATTATAAGTGACGGCGTAACCCTGTTCTCCAGGAAAGAGGACAAGTGTCTCCCCGACACGAGTGAGAGTACGACCTGTCCAGTTATCTGAATTGTGAGATGTAGTCTGCAGATTACTGACATGTGGTTATCTGTCATCTCTTAGAGGGTCTGGGGATGACCTTCCCCCAGGGCCTGGTCTCGGACCAGGCGTCAGACCAGGCTGCTTCCCTGGGTTGGAAATATTACAGGATCAATCACTATGGGTCTGACAAGTGTGGGACAGAGACAAGGTCTGTAAAGCCGGTCTGTATTATGACAGCGTGTCGCTCTCTGTGGGACCTGATCATGACTTGATAAACCACTACACTGAGCGAAACGTTGGTAGAATGAAGATTTGTTTTCTTACGTAATGCATTTAGAGAAAGAGAGAGAGAGAAAATGAGAGAGGGAGAGAGAGCATGTGTGTGTGTGTGTCTGTGTGTGTGTGTGTACTCACCTAGTTGTGGCTGCAGGGGTCGAGTCCCAGCTCCTGTGTGTGTGTGTGTGTGTGTACTCACCTAGTTGTGGCTGCAGGGGTCGAGTCCCAGTTCCTGTGTGTGTGTGTGTGTGTGTGTGTGTGTGTGTGTGTGTACTCACCTAGTTGTGGCTGCAGGGGTCGAGTCCCAGTTTCCTGTGTGTGTGTGTGTGTGTGTGTGTGTGGTGTGTGTGTGTGTGTGTGTGTGTGTGTGTGTGTTCTGTGTGTGTGTGTGTGTGTGTGTGTGTGTGTGTGTGTGTGTGTTGTGTGTGTGTGTACTCACCTAGTTGTGGCTGCAGGGGTCGAGTCCCAGTTCCTGTGTGTGTGTGTGTGGTGTGGTGTGTGTGTGTGTGTGTGTGTGTGTGTGTGTGTCTGTGTGTGTGTGGTGGGTGGTGTGTGGTGTGTGTGTGTGTGTGTGTGGTACTCACCTAGTTGTGGCTGCAGGGGTCGAGTCCCAGTTCCTGTGGTGTTGTGTGTGTGTGTGTGTGTGTGTGTGTGTTGTGTGTGTGTGTGTGTGTGTGTGTGTGTGGGGTGTGTGTGTGGTGAGTGTGTGTGTGTTTTATACTCACCTAGTTGTGGCTGCAGGGTCGAGCCCCCAGTTCCTGTGTGTGTGTGTGTGTGTGTGTGTGGTGTGTGTGTGTGTGGGGTGTGTGTGTGTGTGTGTGTGTGTGTGTGGGGTGTGTGTGTGGTGTTGGGGGGCGCGCGCGGGCGCGTCACGCTTGATAATTGAATTGGCCAATTAGGCCGAACTGCCTTAAAAATTGAACTTTTCAAATATTTTCCCTCCCACTGTGTAATATATTTTTCATTGAACTGGGGTGAAAAATTTTTAGATTGCACCAAATTTAACGTTAGTGACTTCGTCTAACTTTACTAATAGTTACGAAGTTTTTAAGTTTCTTAAAGCCTATTTTTTGCTGAACATATATATTTTTATAATTTTATATTAAATATATAATAATATATATATATAATAATAAAAATATATATATTTTATATATATAGAAATAAAACTCACTTCTGAGATCAATATTTTAGGAGGCTCTGAATCTGTCACTGGAAGATCAGCAATGGGATCGGATCAAACAACTCGCTCAGTGCGATTGGGAAGTATAGGGATGAGCAAGGCAACTTAAGTAGCTTTACCTGCATTTCTTTCCTCGTATTTCGCTTCCAGGAGATTGTCCCCGAACGCTTGAGAGGTGCAGTAGGAGCTCAAGACCCCAGGTTCACTGAAGCAGCGATGCGGTGGGACACCCTTGTAGACTCCTCCAGTAGACCAGCTCCTCCCAAAGAGCACAAACACTTCCCACTGGAACAAACCGATCATGGAAAAAATCGCCAACACATTGCTCACCAACGCTTCAGAAAGGACAAAGCATATAGCTGTTCCCAATTCCTCCCTGGGCATTCGACTCGACCCACAGGCCATTCGGATTGGTGTTGCTCTTCACCTAGCCGCCCCCATACTCACCGAACATAGGTGTATTTGCGGCAGGGTGACGGCTCATCAATATGGACTTCATGGTCTGGTGTGTCACACAACAGAAGGGAAGTATGCCAGACATGAGTAGAAAACGACATCATAAAGAGAGGCCTCGCCACAGCCCGTTGCCCAGCTCAACGGGAACCCCAAGTGCAGAGGTCTGATGGGGCCACTATGCTACCCTGGAAGGTTGGTAAGCAGATTACCGCCACATTGGAGGACACCTACTTGCCATACTCAGGAACACCTACTTGCCAGCTACAGGGAGACCCAGAAGGCCTGCCCCCTTGCTATAACTTCATCCCAGTAGGGTCGGAGACCCTTGGAGCATAGGGCAAGTGTTCTCTAATGTTCCTCATAGAGCTGGGTGATAAACTCATCGCAGAAACCAAGGATCATAGAGCGGCCAGCTTTCTCTTTCAGAGACTCAGAGGGAAAATGCATTCAGCATTCTGCGCACGCGGCCCACCGCCGGGGAGCTGGACGAAGTATTCGAGATATATCTCTGAGAAGTTATCTATAGTGTTTTACTCCCTATTTTATTTTTGTCAATGTATTTTGTCTTTAAATAAAGTCTACATAGAATATAGAATATAGGGGTGGTAGGAGAAGACAATATTCAAACAGCT
>NC_069409.1:72569104-72596574 GCF_026875155.1 Cherax quadricarinatus
GTGGAGGCCCCTTGAAGGGTACACCTCGATGCCGATGAAGGCCCCTTGAAGGGGACACCTTGATGCCGATAAAGGCCGTTGAAGGGGACACCTTGATACCGGTGAAGGCCCCTTGAAGGGTACACCTTGATGCCGAGGAAGGCCCCTTGAAGGGGACACCTTGATGCCGATGAAGGCCCCTTGAAGGGACACCTTGATGATAGTGGAGGCCCCTTGAAGGGGACACCTTGATGCCGGTAAAAGCCTCTTGATCCAAGAAAATAGAGCTACCCTCATCCTAATATCCCATCACTCCCCGGCACTGTATGATCCTTACGGGTATAGCGTTTTTCATAATCAGTATGGTTGGGGACTAATTTGTGCGCGTTTATGTGTGGGGGAGGGGGTGCACTCACCTATATGTGGCTTTAAGGGTCGAGTCTCGGCTCCTGACCCCACCTCTTCGCTAGCTCAGATAAGGCTGCATGTGTGTGTGTGTGTGTACTCACCCAACTGTATTCACCTAATTGTGGCTGCAGGCGTCTATACATAGCTCCTGGTCCCGCCTCTTCCCTGGTTACTACTAGGTCCTCTCCATGCTCCGTGAGCTTTATCGTATCTCTTCTTAAAGCTATGTATGGATCCTTCCTCCACTACATCACTCTCCAGACTGTTCCACTTCCTGACAACTTTATGGCTGAAGAAGTAATTTCTAACATCCTAGTGACTTATCAGTAATTTCTAACATCCTAGTGACTTATCTGAGTTTTCAACTTCCAATTGTGTCCCCTTGTTGCTGTGTCCCATCTCTGAAACATTCTGTCCCTGTCCACCCTGTCAATATCTCTCAGCATTGTATATGCTGTTATCATGTCCCCCCTGTCCCTCCTGTCTTCCAGTGTTGTCAGGTTGAGTGACCTTAAACCTCGTAGGACAAACCCCTCAGTGTGTTAGTTACCATTTTGTTCTAATCACATGTCGATTAGACACTAGGCCTGTTGTATGTGTGTGTGAGTATCTGTGTGTGTGAGAAAGTGTGTGAGAAATTTGTGTACTCACCTATTTGTGGTTGCAGGGGTCGAGTCATAGCTCCTGGCCCCGCCTCTTCGCTGACTGCTACTAGGTCCTCTCTCTCCCTGCCCCATGAGCTTTATCATACCTCGCCTTAAAACTATGTATGGTTCCCGCCTCCACTACGTCACTTTCTAGGCTATTCCACGGCCTGACTACTCTATGACTGAAGAAATACTTCCTAACATCCCTTTGATTCATCTGAGTCTTCAACTTCCAATTGTGACCTCTTGTGTCTGTGTCCCTTCTCTGGAACATCCCGTCTTTGTCCACCTTGTCTATTCCGCGCAGTATTTTATATGTCGTTATCATGTCTCCCCTGACCCTCCTGTCCTCCAGTGTCGTCAGGCCGATTTCCCTCAACCTTTCTTCGAAGGACAATCCCGGTAGCTCTGGGACTAGTCTTGTTGCAAACCTTTGCACTTTCTCTTAATTTCTTGACGTGCTTGACTAGGTGTGGATTCCAAACTGGTGCTGCATACTCCAGTATGGGCCTGACGTAAATGATATACAGAGTTTTGAACGAATCCTTACTGAGGTATCGGAACGCTATCCGTAGGTTTGCCAGGCGCCGGTATGCTGCAGCAGTTATCTGATTGATGTGCGCCTCAGGAGATATGCTCGGTGTTATACTCACCCCCAGATCTTTTTCCTTGAGTGAGGTTTGCAGTCTTTGGCCATCTAAACTATATTGTGTCTGCAGTCTTCTTTGCCCTTCCCCAATCTTCATGACTTTGCATTTGGCAGGGTTTAACTCAAAGAGCCAGTTGCTGGACCAGGCTTGTAGCCTGTCCAGGTCTCTTTGTAGTCCTGCCTGATCCTCATCCGATTTGATTCTTCTCATTAACTTCACATCATCTGCAAACAAGGACACTTCTGTGTCTATCCCTTCCGTTACGTCGTTCACATATACCAAGAACAGCACAGGTCCCAGGACTGACCCCTGTGGAACCCCACTTGTCACAGGCTCCCACTCTGACACCTCGTCACGTACCATGACTCGTTGTTGCCTCCCTGTCAGGTATTCTCTGATCCATTGCAGTGCCTTTCCTGTTATGTGTGCCTGATCCTCTAGCTTTTGCAGTAACCTCTTATGAGGAACTGTGTCGAAGGCCTTCTTGCAGTCCAAAAAAATGCAGTCGATCCACCCCTCTCTCTCTCTTGACTTACTTTTGTCACCTTGTCATAAAACTCTAGTAGGTTTGTGACACAGGATTTTCCTTTCCTGAAACCGTGCTGGTTGTCAATTATACACTTGTTTCTTTCCAGGTGCCCCACCACTCTCCTCCTGATGATCTTCTCCATGACCTTGCATACTATACACGTTAGTGATACAGGTCTGTAGTTTAGTGCCTCATGTCTGTCATCCTTTTTAAAAATTGGGACTACATTTGCCATCTTCCATACCTCGGGGAGTTGTCCAGTTTCAAATGATGTGTTGAAGATCTTTGTTAATGGCTCACACAATATCTCTGCTCCCTCTTTAAGGACTCACGGAGAGATGTTGTCTGGTCCCACCGCCTTTGAGGTGTCAAGTTCGAATAGCAGCTTCTTCACCTCCTCCTTGGTTATATGTACCTCATCCAGCACTTGCTGGTGTGCCCCCCTGTTCTGATTTCCTGGAGTCCTACTGGTTTCCACTGTAAATACTTCTTTAAATCTCGTGTTGAGCTCCTGACATACCTCTCGGTCGTTTCTTGTGAATTCCCCATCACCCTTCCTCAGTCTGATTACCTGGTCCTTGACTGTTGTTTTCCTCCTGATATGGCTGTACAACAGCTTCGAGTCAGTCTTGACTTTCGATGCTATGTCATTTTCATATTGTCGTTGAGCCTCCCTTCTTATCTGTGCATATTCGTTTCTGGCTCTTCGGCTAATCTCTTTATTTTCCTGAGTTCTCTGTCTTCTGTACCTTTTCCATTCTCTAGTACACCTAGTTTTTGCCTCCCTACACCTTTGGGTGAACCAAGGACTCGTTCTGTTCTTCCCATTATTTCTGTTTCCCTTGGGAACAAACCTCTTCTCTGCCTCGTTGCATTTTGTTGCCACATAGTCCATCATTTCTTGTACTGGTTTTCCTGTCAGTTCCCTCTCCCACTGAATATCTTGAAGGAAGTTCCTCATGCCTGAGTAGTTCCCCCTTTTGTAGTTTGGTTTTTCCCAGCCTATTCCTGCTACTCTCTCCACTTGGAGCTCAACTATGTAGTCGAAGCACAGAACCACATGATCACTAGCTCCCAGGGGCCTTTCATACATGATATCCTCGATGTCCGAACTACTCAAGGTGAATACAAGGTCCAGTCTTGCTGGTTCATCCTCTCCTCTCTCTCTTGTAGTGTCTCTAACATGTTGATGCATGAGGTTTTCCACTACCACATCCATCATCTTGGCTCTCCATGTTTCGGGACCCCCATGGGGCTCCAGGTTTTCCCAGTCAATCTCCTTGTGATTGAAATCACCCATAACTAGTAACTTTGCTCCCCCCATGTGTGCTCTCCTGGCCACCTCGGCTAGTGTGTCGACCATTGCTCTGTTGCTCTCACCGTATTCTTCTCTTGGCCTCCTGCAGTTCTGTGGTGGGTTGTACATTACTGCAATTATCACCTTATGTCCCTCAGACTGGATTGTTCCTACTAAGTAGTCCCTTTCGCCCGTGCCATCCATTCCTTCCATTTTCTCAAAACCCCACTGGTTTTTAATGAGCAGTGCAACTCCTCCTCCCCCCTCTCCTCCCTCTGTCTTTCCTGAGGATTTGATATCCGGATGGAAAGTTTGAATCTGTTATTATTCTTATGAGTTTTGTTTCTGTGAGTGCTATTATGTCTGGGGATGTCTCCTTGATTCTTTTGTGCCACTCCTCATACTTATTTGTTATTCCATCTGCATTTGTATACCACACCTTCAACTTCTTTTCTAAGACTGTGGTCTGGGAGGTCTATTGAGGTTGGGGAAGTGGGAGACCTGATAAGGAACTATGTGTGGTTGCTGTGGGGGTGGAGTTTGTAAGGCAGTGGGTGGGGGCATTGGATGTGGCATGGGTGTTTTGGTTTAGAGTGTTTGGTTGCACTGGGGTTGACCTGGTTGGGAGGCTTCTATAGGAAGTTGTGAGGGAGGCTGTATTTGATCTTGTTCCTGTGTCTGGGATCTCCTGTCTGTCTTCTCCATCCCCTCTCTTTCCTCCTTTCGCCTTTGTACCATCTCTCTCAGTTTCTGCCTTTCTTCTTGTGTTCTGTCGCGGTCGAGATACACCTTCCTGTATGCCGGCATGTCCCTTAATCGTGCTTTCTCCTGCAGGATCCTGTTCCGAGTTGATTCTGCCTTGAAGGTCACTTTCACTGATCGGGTTCTTTTTTTTACAAACCCCCCTATTCTCCGAAAATTTTCCAGCTGGGTCATGTCGTCTTCTCCTATTGCTTTCATGATGCTTTCAATTGCTTTTTTTCCCCTTGTGTGTGTGTGTGTGTGTGTGTGTGTGTGAGAGGTACCCTGGCTTAATTTTCTCCTTCCTACAGAAAATTCCCACAGGTAAGACATTAATTAGTGCCTAACTAGCAACCTCTTCCATCTCCCACAGCTGGTCTGTAAACAACACTTGTTGTTGTTGTTGTTGCTGTTTTTGTCGTCCCGAGGAACCTAAATGAGTATTTATTTACACATCTCCTCAAAACCTTCCAAAACTTACAAAAATTCTTACATAAAATATTGAGAATTTCATAAAAATGCCACTAAAGTCTTCGTCTCTCTAAGATTTCCATGACCATTATTTTTCTAAGTAATGATTTCGTAGAAATATAAAAAATCATGATTCTTTTCTCGTTCCCCCCTCCCGCTTCCCCTTCCCGTTTCCCCCTCCTCCTCCTCCTCCTCCTCCTCCTCGTCACCCTCCTCCTCCTCCTCGTCACCCTCCCCCTCCCCCTCCCCCTCCCCCTCCTCCTCCCCCTCCTCCTCCCCCTTCCCCCACTGTGTTTTACAGTTCCTGGGAAAAACTGACTTTCGCGTTAATGGAAACAAAACAACGAGGGTGAAAATAAAATAGATTTCTTTAATTGTCAGTAAAGTCAGGAGTGTGTGTGTGCGTGTGTGTGTGCGTGTGTGTGTGCGTGTGTGTGTGCGTGTGTGTGTGTGTGTGTGTGCGTGTGGTGTATCTCTCAGCTGGGGAGTGTGTATCTCTCAGCTGGGGAGTGTGTATCTCTCAGCTGGGGAGTGTGTCTCTCTCAGCTGGGGAGTGTGTATCTCTCAGCTGGGGAGTGTGTCTCTCTCAGCTGGGGAGTGTGTCTCTCTCAGCTGGGGAGTGTGTATCTCTCAGCTGGGGAGTGTGTCTCTCTCAGCTGGGAAGTGTGTATCTCTCAGCTGGGGAGTGTGTATCTCTCAGCTGGGGAGTGTGTCTCTCTCAGCTGGAGGCGTATCTGTCTCTCTCAGCTGGAGGCGTATCTGTCTCTCTCAGCTGGGAGTGTATCTGTCTCTCTCAGCTGGGAGTGTGTCTGTCTCTCTCAGCTGGGGAGTGTGTCTCTCTCAGCTGGGGAGTGTATATGTCTCTCTCAGCTGGGAGTGTATCTGTCTCTCTCAGCTGGGAGTGTGTCTGTCTCTCTCAGCTGGGAGTGTGTCTGTCTCTCTCTCAGCTGGGGAGTGTGTCTGTCTCTCTCAGCTGGGGGTGTGTCTGTCTCTCTCAGCTGGGAGTGTATCTGTCTCTCTCAGCTGGGAGCGTGTCTGTCTCTCTCAGCTGGGGAGTGTGTCTCTCTCAGCTGGGGAGTGTATATGTCTCTCTCAGCTGGGAGTGTATCTGTCTCTCTCAGCTGGGAGTGTGTCTGTCTCTCTCAGCTACGAGTGTGTCTGTCTCTCTCAGCTGGGGAGTGTGTCTCTCTCAGCTGAGGAGTGTGTCTCTCTCAGCTGGGGAGTGTCTGTCTATCGCTATTTATATCACTTTCATCCTTCCTCCCGTTCATCCCTCCCTCCATCACTCCTCCCTACCTCTGCAGTGCTTTGCTCTCCTCCTTTCCTCTCCCTGTCAAACCCTCCCTCCCTACCTCCACTCTGCCTCTCCTCCTCTGCCTCTGTCTATCCCTCCGTCCCTCTGCTCTCCCCGCCGCTATTTGCTTCTCTATCATGGACGATATGTAAATATGTATTTCCGGTCATTTTTTCAACCCGGTAATGTTGAGAACAGTGAGATTACTGTGTGTAAATGTTGGTGCTGGCTGGTAATGTTGATGATCCCAACAAACTCCACAGTCTCAGTCTCTCTCTTTCTCTCTCTCTCTCTCTTTCTCTTAAGTAATAAGAAACGAAATTACTGTTATTTATTAATGTAATTTAATTATGAATATCGCGATAATACAATAAAATTACGGAGAGCAAGAATAACAGACATATATATATATATATATATAATATATATATATATATATATATATATATATATATATATATATATATATATATATATATATATATAATATATATATATAATATATATATATATATATTATATGTATGTATATATACATACATATATATATATATATTATAAAAAATATATATATATATATATATATATATATTTATATATAATATATATATATATATAATATAGGGAGGTACCACCTATAGAATTGTCCTAGGACCTCATCCTCTGAGAAAAGAAATAAACTTGCTTCAGGAAAAACTCAAGGTTCTCCCTGAAGCTGTTTGAGAATTTTCTCCTACCACCCCCTATATTTCAAGTATGTTTTAATTAAAGACAAAATACATTGGCCAAACATTCACAAAAATACAACAGAAAGTAAAACAACATAGGTAACTCAGAGCTACTCTCGAATACTTCGTCCACTCCCCGGGGTGAGCCGCGGGGCCCAGAATGCTGCGGGCATTTCCCTCTGGATCGCAACACTGAGTCTCTGAAAGAGGAAGCTGGTCACCCTGTGGTCCTTGGTTTTTATGTTTGAGCTTTTCACCCACTCTTTGAGGAACTTTAGAGCACACTTGCCCCATGCTCCAAGGGTCTCCGACCCTATTGGGATGAAGTTATAGGAAGGGGAAAGGTCTTCATATTTGCGGATCTTCTGGGTCTCCCTGTGGCTGGCAGCTCCACCCCCTTCAGCTTCGGAGTATGGCAAGTAGGTGTCTGCCAATGTGGTGGCACAGGTGTAGTCCCAGGCAATCTGCTTTCCATCCTTCCAGGGTAGCATAGTGGCCCCATCAGGACGCTTTTGACTTCTGTCAAACCTCTGCACTTGGGGTTCCCGTTGAGCTGGGCAACGGGCTGCGGCAAGGCTTCTCTTTATGATGTCATTGACCTCCTCATGCCTGGCATACTTCCCTTCTGCTGTGTGACACAGGAGACCATGAAGTTCGAATTGATCAGCTGTAGCCCTGCCGCAAATACACCTATGTTCGGTGAGGATGGGGGCGGCTAGGCGAAGAGCAACACCAATCCGAATGGCCTGGGGGTCGAGACTGGTGCCCAGGGAGGAATTGGGAACAGCTAACAGGAAATCTCCTGAGTGTGGTGCCTTCACTGCCAGGAGACAGCTTTGTCCTTTCCTGAAGCATTGGGGAGCATTGTGTTGGCGATTTTTCCATGATCGGGGTTTTTCCCAGTGGACTGTTTGTGCTCTTTGGGAGGAGCTGGTCTACTGGGGGAGTCTACAAGGGTGTCCCACCGAATCGGGTTTCTTCAGTAAACCTGGGTTTTTGAGCTCCTAAATATGTCCTCAAGCGTTCGGGAACAATCTTCTTGACTAATGCACTGGAAGCCAAACACGAAGACAGAAAAGCAGTAAAGCAACATGCGTTGCTTTGCGCACCCCTATACCTCCCAGTCGCACTGGAGGGTTGCCTGATCCCATTGCTGATTCCTCTAGTAGCAGTTTCAGTGCCTTCTTAAAGGTTGAAACTCAGGGGTGCGTTATATTCGTCGAGTGGTTGGGTTTTCAAAAAGAGGGTGCACACCTCAGGAAGTAAGTGAGTCTTGGCATAGTAAGACACCTTGTGAGGAGATACAGGGCCATCATGTGATCAGATCACTTATTCTCTCCTCCATTCTCCATCAGGTCATTCAGTTTGTCCTTGAGGACAGTGTCGATGGCCTGAAAGACCCAGCGGTGCCCCCCAAGAGGGTACGTTGGACGGAGTGTGGGAGAGACTTTTCCGGGAGGATTCTTCAACACAGCAATTGAATTATTTCCTGGTTCGCTGTGATGATTTCACACTTGGAGGGATTGAGGGTGAGTCCCAAGTCTTCTCCCTGTGTTTTCACCAGTTGTAGGTCCCCTACCAGGGACTCTTCAGTACTTGCCAGAGTGCCATCATCCAGGTACCAGATGTTGAGCTCGCTAAATAGGCTGGAAGTTAGTTCTCTTACTGCCAAGCAGAAGAGAAGTGGAGCGAGTGGGTCACCCTGCTGAACACCCTCTGATGAGAGAATTTCATGTTTTCCAAACAAAAGAATTGAGGGTTTGCTGTAGCCGGCTGAAATGAAGGGAAAAAGACTGGGGAACCGATCCCGAATAGCTGGCAAAACAGCATCTCTCTTCACCATATTAAAGGCATTTCTAAAATCAAGTTTGACTACGGCCTTGTCTTCTGGTAGGTCCCTGATGTAGGCCCTTGCCGCATGAGCTGCAGCTTCACTGCCTTGAGAGACCCCAAAGCCCAGTTCGTGTGGCTGGAGTAAACCGGCAGCTTCTAGGCGAATGCTTCTTACTGCTGCTTTGGCAACGAGACGGTGAAGAGTGTTTCCAACCGCAATGGGTCTGATTCCCCCATCCTTCTTCAAAACACATAGTGAGGCTCCAAAAAAGAAAGGTTTAATTTCTTCTGAGATTCGCTCAGCCAGGCAGTTGTTGACGAAGGTTGTTAACTCGGTGAGAAGAATTGATGCAGATGCACCGAGTACTGGATTTACCATCTCTTTGAGGTGCTGAGGTCGAATTCCAGTGTAACCTCCTGCAGATCCTGCTGGAAATGACATAATCGCCTTATAGACTTCCGATTCTGGCAAAATTAATTGTTCGGTGATGGGGTCTTCCTCAGGATTGTTGTTGATGGCTATGGTGTCCCTGGTTGGATGCTTGTCTCTTAGTGCTTGGGCTGTGGTCTCATCTTTGGGGGCTACAGTGTCGTCACTTGTAATTATTCTGATTGCTCCCACTGTGTTACCTTCTTCAATTTTTTTGCTAACCTGTGCGCAAATTTTCTCGTTTTCAGTGGGACTTTTCTTAGGTCTACCTCTGTGATTCCTGCGATGATGGGGCAGAGGGACACAACTATCCGTTCTTGGGTAGTTGCGTACTGCCTTGATAACTGACGTGGTTAGCAGTTTGCCTCGTCTCTCAGGAACTGCAAGACAGACATTGCCGAACAGGAGTAGGTTGCACCATGCTTGGATGGTGCCTCGGGCTTCTAAGTTGGTGGAACCTCCATTCACCTGCTTAAGAGGGTCTGTGAATTTCCCTGCTGCATATGGGCGAGCCGCTTTAGGGATGTGGGATAGGGTACTGCTAGCAGTGGATTTGAATGCCAACAGAAGGTTATCGCAAGTGAGGAGGTTGCCACTGGAATTGTCATTTGCCTGTGGAAGCTGTGGGCTGCTCTCTGCTGGGGACATATGTGATCCCGCACACCCATGGTGTGCACAAATGCGGCCATCCCTGTTGCGTGCTCGAAACTCTCCACACACCTGACATGTGCCTCTTCTTTCATTGTTGGGTGCACTGTTTCCCTGACTTCGAGTATATACATCGAAAATTCACTAATTTATCGAACTGTATTTCTGGTCAGGAAGATTTTTAACATTCGTGGACTAGTCGTAGCAACTCAGCAGGAGATGAGTCAGGTAGCGCAGCACTGCTACCTGACTCGCCTCGCCCTCGCTACAGGTCACCTGCTCCGTCACCTGCTGCTTTCTGCACCGTCCACGTCCACGGGTCAGTCAGGGCTCATGCTGACTCATGATCCTCCTCTACCATGACGTCAGAGTCATCATTATTATTTATAGTAAACATAACTAAGCGCTACACCTATAAGGGTCAGCCTATTTTAATAGCTGGCTCTGTGCCCACAGTCTCTGGATACCCATACTTATTTAGCACATCCAGTTGTACATATATGGCATATAATCCCGTCAAGATGTAGAGTTAGATACATGTGCCACCCAGTGGATTTATCAGTACAAATTCAATGGAAAACGGTAAACTACATACAAAAGATGGTGGTAATCAGTCCCTCTTCACCAACTCCAAGACTGAGGGACTGATTACCTCATCTTCTGTATATAATTCTACATTCTTCACATTACGTCCTTTTATTGATAAAGTCACTGGATGGCGAAGCGTCTACAGTAAAGACACCAGATGCTGGACATGTGTCTGATCCTTCATCTTGTCGGTACTGTATACCATACGTGTACAACACAAGGAATAATCATGAAGAAACAATGTTGCAATTTTGCAGTGTTACTTGTTTGAAAGACCCCATTGTTTATTTGGAGGAAAATGAACAAAAATATATAATTGGTATGACTCACGAAATCGTAATAATACAACTGTAAACAAGCCAGGGTATTGGTGGGGTTAGAACCCATGGCAAGTGAGTCGTAAAACTCCAGGCCAGTGCGTAAGCCACTGGACAAGTGGCTTACGCACTGCCAGGAGTTTTAACCCCACTCGTTGCGTGGTTTATAATTGGTATTGCGGTTAGTTTTAGGGCAGAAAATATTCCAAAACCTTTTGCACTAAAATACAAATTAAGGCTATTGTAAGCCAGGAAAAAAGTGATTGAATGAAATAATGATGATGTAGCATCAGTGACAAATATTTAAGAACAAAACAGTGGTATCCACTGGCCAGTGAGAGCGCAGTGAACGCCTACAACATTGTCATCTGCGTTATTGCTACTGAAAGTGAAAGCAGAAACCGTGATTCCTGTTGAGAATTTGTTACCGCTGTATCGTTTGAGGAAATGATCATTAACAGGGTGCTATGTAACGTGCTATATAGACGTGCTATATAGACGTGCTATATAGACGTGCTATATAGACGTGCTATATAAACAGCACGAGAGTGAGTGTTCCAGCAGTTATTTTGTGAAATCCTGCAAGTGTAGGCAACCCATTAATTATGTTTTTGATCAATAAGTATAAATTAATATTAGATACAATAATGAAGTTAGAGGACACAGGTTACGGTGTTGTTGCAACAGTAAATATTAAGAAATCCACAAAGCTTTGGATATGGAAATATTTTGGTATTGATCATATTGAAGGGAAAATATCTTCTTAGTGTTGAGTAGGAAACATTGGTTTTGTTGCAGATGTTCCTCATTTGATCAAATTAATAATAACTAATTTCCTTGATTCTTCTTTTATTCTCCTCTCTCTGAGGATTGGCGATCATGATTCCGATGAGTTGGTTCGTGAGAGGCTGAGGAAAACTAAATCACAATATAGTTTAGTTATGAGGTGAATGAAATGCATCTCAGTGTAAGTGGTCTGCAGTTCACCAGGTATCTGAATCATGTGCAAAATCAATAAGGTATCTGGAAGTAACGGAAATACTCATACTGGTGAACTTAAACTGGAAAGACACATCTGACTTCATTGGTATACATTGTGAATTCTTGTAAAATATTTGGTATTAATAGAGATAATCAAATAAGTTCTCCAAATAAACTGAGTGAAATTGCGTATTCCATGCGAGTTAAGAGTCCAGGACAGTGTATATAAATTTTATAAATGTATAACGTTATTAAGTCAATCAGTTATTGGGTTAATTTGTTAAAACATAGATATAACCTTGAGTATGTAATAACAAAAGCTAAATCAAGACTGTCTCGAACTCTTCTTTGGATGTCTCATGCAGATGAATGGACCAGACGATCATCTAAACAACGTAAATTTTAAGCTTAAGCTTAGTACATTAATGTTAGGAAAGAATGTTGCAATAGCAATAAAACTGTTACGGACCCAATTTCTATAAAAAGTCTTGAAAAACTAAAACTAATCGGAAAGTGTGGGCAAAGAACCGTGTTGTTTGAGTCTCGGAGAAGGGCGGCTGTGACCTTACTGTGCCGAAGAGGCTTAAGTTGGTTTCTTGCTCGACTGAACTGTTTACATGGAACTTTGACCCTACCCTGTTTTGTCTTGTTCAGTATCAGGACTGAAGCCACTCGTGGCGAAACCTTTTTCCCTTAACCGTCTTAAACTGTACACAAGTGACTTTATCCCTGTTTCAAGGCTGAGCGACTGAACACTTCAAGATTACTTCTCCACTTTTAATGTCTCCAGTATATGCAGTCGGTGCTGGATTGTAAAGGTCACCAGTAAACATTAGTAAACACATCCAAAGTGCTTCACATGTCTTATTCATTAATCTAGAAGAGAGCCACCTGTTTCTGGAGATTCACTCACCTCCACGACCACCTGTTTCTGGAGATTCACTCACCTCCACGACCACCTGTTTCTGGAGATTCACTCACCTCCACGACCACCTGTTTCTGGAGATTCACTCACCTCCACGACCACCTGTTTCTGGAGATTCACTCACCTCCACGACCACCTGTTTCTGGAGATTCACTCACCTCCACGTCCACCTGTTTCTGAAGTTTTATTCACCATACGTAGAAAGCCACCTGTTCCTCTACTTAGATTAGATTTTTTTTAGATTTTGCCACCGAAGTGGCTAGTTTATTATCCATATGCTCTTGCCCTACCCTCCACAGGAGGGTAGGGCAAGAACTTATGGATACATAAAAGGCCTAGGAATTAGGCCCAAAAGGGTTAACAGGAGTATATCTGGATTTATATCTACAGTTCACCTATCTGTTACAAGCATTTTCATTAATAAGGTATCTTGACATATCATATAGCTTATTATACTGTTCATCTCTATATCCATTAATAAGTGGACAATAAAGCATATAATAATAATAATAATAATAATAATAATAATAATAATAATAATAATAATAATAATAATAATAATAATAATAATATCTTTATTTCTACAAGTACATATACAAGGTATACAGGCCAAACTGACATCAATAACATACTACTATATAGAAAGCTGTTTGTTATGCTGAGTATTTCGGGAAAATTAGATCAGTTTTGTCCTAGGACGCAACCAACACCAGTCGACTAACCTCCAGGTATCCATTTTATATTGATGGGTGAACATGGACAACAGGTGTCTTATGGAAACACGTCCCTAATGTTTTCCAGCCATACCGGGGATTCGAACTCCGGACCTCAGTGTGTGAGCTGAGTATTCAAGATAGTGACCTGGCTACTACATCAGCTGTTCCATAAAAGTTCATGTCGACAATAGACAGATCTACTCAGACTTCTACCTGCCTTCCTATAACATTCACGTAGAGGACTACTTACTTCTGGACTATTATTCACCTTTACGATTCTTCTAACTCAACTCCAGTGGAAAGTTTAAAAGGGAAACATTACAAGAACTATTGGGAAGCAAGACAGGAAGTAAAAGTTTATAGTGAATGAGAGTAGAAGTTAGCAAGAAATCCCTACCATCATCAATATTCCTGTGACAGGAAAGTAATAACAAGAATCCTGCCAGAGAGCACAAAGTTTAACAGGTTTCTGTTTGACACTCACGCGACAGGACGGTAGTACATCCCATGATTCTCTCCCTCTCTCTCTCTCTCTCTCTCTCTCTCTCTCTCTCTCTCTCTCTCTCTCTCTCTCTCTCTCTCTCTCTCTCTCTCTCTCTCTCTCTCTCTCTCTCTCTCTCTCTCCCTCTCTCTCTTTCGTTTCTCTTTCCCACAAAAGTGTGTGGCTACATTTTCTTTACCTCTATCATGGAGGCTCCTCGATGCCCGTGACAAGAACTTGAACCTATCATTGTCTTCTTTGAATGGAATCTGATAGTCTCCCGGTCCTCATGAGCAGTGTGATCCTCTAGATTTGCAGTCTCCCAGTAAAAAAAATAATAAAAGAATAAATAATAATAATAATAATAATAATAATAATAATAATAATAATAATAATAATAATAATAATAATAATAATAATAATAATAATAATAATAAATAAATAAATAAATAAATAAATAAATAAATAATAGTAAGTACTTATCTATCACTAAGGTCGTTGTAGCAATGAATTTCGCCATAATAAGAGGTAAACCATATTATAAAACGAGTACATAAACAGCCGTTGTTTTTGCTGGCAGGGGTTTAAGTCAGGGTTTAAGTCAGTGTATTATGTCAATGTTTTAGTCAGTGTGTCAAGACAGTGTTTGTAAAACATTTAAGGCGAGTTGAACAACGAGGCGGCGGCGCCATGTTGGTTGTTTACCAGCTTATTCATATTCTAGTGTTTATGTGAATAGGGAAGAGATAAACCCGTTCGGGCCAAGCAGCGTCTAGGAAGTGGCAAGGTAAAGACAGCTCAACGTCCTTGGATTAAAAGACCTTCGAAAGCATCAAGGCACCCACGTCTTAAAGGGGATAAGAACTTAAAAAAAAAAAAAAAAACTTTTGCATTAACGATCGCAAAATAAAAATTAACAGTTTGTACATGCAAATATTTTTTCTCACGGTACAAAGGGTCTAAAATTTATTATAAAGCAAGGGACACCCCCTTATTTTTCCGCTTTTTCGGGGTTTTCGCCCCAGGGACCGCTCTCAGCCCACCTTGTATTATAGGAACGGAATTTACAAACACACAAAAAGGTAAAGAAATGAATGTAAATAGAACTGTGAAACATTTTTCTGTCATTTACTTATTTACGAGACAGAGAAGATCGAGACTGAAAAACTGTGACATGTTAAAGTGTAGTAAAATTTTTTTAATTACGGGGGGGAACCCTGATCAGTTTTGTGTGGGTGTATCTTGTGGAAAACCTGTATCCCTAGTGTAGGTTGTCCCTTGTGGGAAAAACCTGATACTGCCTAGTGTCAGGTTGTGTCTTTGGGAAATGATACGCCTAGTGTCGGGTTGTGTTTGTGGAGAACCTGATACAGTAGTGTCGGTTGTTTTTGTGGGAACCCGTTACTGCCCAGTTTAGGTTGTGTTTTGGGGAAAACCCTGATATGCTGGGGTAGGTTTGTGTTTGGGGGAAAACTGATGCAGCTTAGTGTAGGCTGTGTTTGTGAAGAATGATCAGCTAGTGTCAGGTTGTGTCTTGTGGAGAATGATACAGTTTTTGTTTCGGGTTATGTCTTTAAAAGAACCCCGATAAGCTTAGTGTCAGGTTGGTTTTGGGGAAAACCCTGATAAGCTTAGTGTCGGGTTTTGTGTTTTTTGAAAACCTGATACGCTTAGTGTGGTTGTGGTTTTGTGGGAACTGATACACTTGTTCGGGGTTGTGTCTTGTGGAAGAACCCTGATATGCCTTTGGGTTCAGGTTGGTTTTGTGGAGAACCCTGATAAGCTTAGTGTCAGGTTGTTCTTGGGGGAAAAAACTGATACAGCTTAGTTTTAGGTTTGTTTTGTGGAAACCTGTTACAGCTTAGTGTCGGGCTGTGTTTGAGGAAAAAACCTGATACTGCCTAGTGTCAGTTGGGTCTTGTGGAGCCCGATACTGCCTAGTGTCAGGTTGTGTCTTGGGGAAAACCTAAAAGCTTAGTGTGGGTTGTTTTTGGAGAACCGAAACAGCTTATGTCGGGGCTGTTCTTGAGGAGAACCTGATACTCCCTGTGTCAGGGTGTCTTGTGGGGAATGATACTGCCCTATGTCAGGTTGTGCTTGTGGGAACCTGTACAGTTTAGTGTCAGGTTGTGTTTTGTGGAAAACCTGATTACAGTTGTGTCGGGGTTTTGTTCTTGTGGAAAACCTGATACGCTAGTGCGGTGTTTTGGGGAAAAACCTATATGCCTAATTTCGGTTTGTCTTGGGGGGAACCTGAACAGCTTAGTGTCAGGCTGTGTCTTGGGGAAACCCTGATACGCCTTTTTGTCGGGTTTGGTTTTGTGGAGAACCTGATCAGCTTAGTGTCAGGCTGTGTCTTGTGGAAAACCCCTGATACTCCCTGTGTCATTTTTGGTCTTGTGAAAACTGATACGCTTGTGTCAGGTTTGTTTTGTGAAGAACTGTACGCTTGTGTCAGGCTGTGTTTTGTGAAGAACCTGATACAGTTTAGTGTCAGGCGTTTTTGTGGAGCCCTGATAAGCTTAGTGTCGGGCTGTGTCTTGTGAAGAAACTGTACAGTTTAGTGTAGGCTTGTCTTGTGAAGAACCCTGAACAGTTTGGGGTTAGGCTGTGTTTTGTGAATTCCCCTGTTTTCAGCTTAGTGTAGGTTGTGTCTTTGAAAACCGATAAGCTTAGTGTCAGGCTGTGTCTTGTGAAGACCGTCAGTTAGTGTTGGCTGTGTCTTGTGAAAAACCTGAACGCTTAGTGTCGGGCTGGTCTTGTGAAAACCTATACAGCTTGTGTTAGGCTGTGTTTGTGGAGAACCTGAACGTTGTGTCAGGTGTGTCTTGTGGAGAACCTATACAGCTTTAGTGTCAGGCTGTGTCTTTTAAAGAACCGATACGTTTTGTGTTAGGCTGTGTCTTGGGAGAACCGATAAGCTTAGTTCAGGCTGTGTCTTGTGGAGAACCTTTTTTTAAGTTAGTGTAGGTTGTTCTTGTGGAGAACCCTGTACAGCTTGTGTAGGCTGGTCTTGGGGAAACCCCTGATACTTTTAGTGTCAGGCTGGTTTGTGAAGAACCTGATACGTTAGGTAGGCGTGTCTTGTGGAGAACCCGATACGCTTAGTGTCGGCTGTGTCTTGTGAAAAACCTGATACGCTTATGTAGGTGTGTTTGGAAGAACCTGATACGCTAGTGTTAGGCTGTGTCTTGGGAAACCTGATACAGTTAGTGTAGGCTGTGTCTTGTGGAAAAAAGATACGCTTAGTGTCAGGCTGTGTCTTGTGGGAACCTGATACAGCTTGGCAGGCTGTGTTTTGTGGAGCCCCTGTTTGTTCATATCGGAGATGTGTATGGGGGGAAATTTGGTACATCAAGGACTGTGTATTGGGAGGACCCTGGTTTTCCCCCGGCCAAAGATTAGGCTTCCCGTTGACCGGTTTTTCCCTAGTGGTAGTACAGCCTAAAACCCTGAAGACCAGGTTTGCAGTGACAAGGGGCCATTTCCTTTTGGAAGCTTCTACCTGTGTCCCCGGGAATTTGTGGGCAGGGGTTTAAGGTTTGGGACACGTGTTGATACATGGGTTTTTTAATTTTGCCCGTGACCTCCCTACTTTTTTTAGATATTTATCATGCTCCCATTTAGGGACACAATGACGTGTACTGTCAGGGATAAGATTCAATCCTTCTGCATATATGCCCTCAGAAAAGTATATTTTTTTTCCGAGAGTTATTGCAAGGGGGTTTTTCTCAGCAAATTTTTGATATCTTACTTGTTCTAGGAGGGCGGGAGACGACCTAATTTTTCCCGCTTGTGTCTCCGACTTTCTGAAAATTGTCTTCTCGGTTTCCCACATGACAGACCATTATTAAATTTGTCTTTACTTGTTCCTTTCGTCCTACGAATGAACCTAAGGGTTTGGCTACAAGATGTGAATAAATAAACTAGAGAGAGAGAGAGAGAGGAGAAAGAGAGAGGAAAGGGGAAGTTGCATGTTTCGATGCCGTTTTAAGGCTGTTTACACACGCGGCTGTGTAGAGTAAATACTCTATTAATGTCTGGCTACGTCGCCAGCTCCCCTTAACATTTATCTGGGCTTTTCGGGAGGTGTATGGGCGTGAGTAGACTCCCGCAAATTTTTTGGTTGCCTTGTGTCTAGGGGGGGGCGTCGACACCCGCAACAGCTGGGTTTTAGGACTCGAGGTGAACACTCCCTCACTCGGGGGGTTTACAGTGACTAGATGGTGACCCTCTCTGACTCGGGGATTTACGTGACTCAGGTGCTGACACGCTCCCTGACTCAGGTAGGTTATACAGTGACTCAGATGGCAGACAGACTCCCTGACTCAGGTGGATGATTATACAGTGACTCAGATGGCTGACACACTCCCTGACTCAGGTGGATTATACAGTGACTCAGGTGGTTGACACTCCCTGACTCAGGTGGATTACATAGTGACTCAGGTGGCTGACACACTCCCTCACTCAGGTAGGTTATACAGTGACTCAGATGGCTGACACACTCCCTGACTCAGGTAGGTTATACAGTGATTCAGATGGCTGACACACTCCCTGACTCAGGAAGGTTATACAGTGACTCAGATGGCTGACACACTCCCTGACTCGGGTAGGTTATACAGTGACTCAGATGGCTGACACACTCCCTGACTCAGGTAGGTTATACAGTGACTCAGATGGCTGACACACTCCCTGACTCGGGCAGGTTATACAGTGACTCAGATGGCTGACACACTCCCTGACTCAGGTAGGTTATACAGTGACTCAGATGGCTGACACACTCCCTGACTCAGGTAGGTTATACAGTGACTCAAATGGCTGACACACTCCCTGACTCAGGTAGGTTATACAGTGACTCAGATGGCTGACACACTCCCTGACTCAGGTAGGTTACACAGTGACTCAGATGGCTGACACACTCCCTGACTCAGGTGGGTTATACAGTGACTCAGATGGCTGACACACTCCCTGACTCAGGTGGGTTATACAGTGACTCAGATGGCTGACACACTCCCTGACTCAGGTGGGTTATACAGTGACTCAGATGGCTGACACACTCCCTGACTCAGGTAGGTTATACAGTGACTCAGATGGCTGACACACTCCCTGACTCAGGTGGATGATTATACAGTGACTCAGATGGCTGACACACTCCCTGACTTAGGTAGGTTATACAGTGACTCAGATGGCTGACACACTCCCTGACTCAGGTAGGTTATACAGTAACTCAGATGGCTGACACACTCCCTGACTCAGGTAGGTTATACAGTGACTCAGATGGCTGACACACTCCCTGACTCAGGTAGGTTATACAGTGACTCAGATGGCTGACACACTCCCTGACTCAGGTAGGTTATCGGAGATAACAAAGTCTTTTCAACCCTGGACTTGTTACAAGGGTTTTGGCAAGTCCCTCTTCACGAGGACAGCCAAGAGCTAACTGCATTCTCCACTCCTATAGTTCATTATCACTTCCTCTATATGGCGTTTGGATTACGATCCTCCCCTATCACGTTCTCAAGGCTCATGACTAATATCTTTAGAGGTCTCATAGGTAATGCACTTATTGTGTACTTAGATGATGTAATCGTCATGTCTAAAGACGTGGATACACACTTGAAAAGACTTGATGTAGTACTTGGTAAGCGTGAAGAAGCCAATTTAAAGATCAAACTGTCTAAATGTCAATTTTTCAGATCAGAAATTAAGTTTCTTGGTCACGTAGTCACTCCTAGAGGGGTTACGACTGACCAAAGTAAAGTAACTGCAGTACTAAATTTTCCAACACCCAAAACTGCTGATGCCGTAAGATCCTTTGTGGGCTTAGCAGGTTTTTATAGATCTTTCATTGCCAATTTTTCTTCCATAGCTGCTCGTCTAACTGAGTTGCTTAAGAAAGATGCTCCTTTTGTTTGGACCTTCCGTCAAGAAAGAGCATTCCAAACTCTAAAAGAAAAGCTAACATCTGCTCCAATTTTGAAATTTCCAGATTTTTCTAAGCCTTCTATCTGACAACTGATGCTAGTCAATTGGCATAGGTGCCGTACTAGCTCAGAAGACCGATGGCAAGTACAACGCAGTTGCATTTGCTAGCCGAGTCCTTACGAAGGCTGAACGTAATTATACAGTAACTGACCAAGAAGCTTTAGCAATAGTATGGTCTTTAAAGCACTTCCGAGACATTTTTATCATTTACTCTGTTCATGTCTTGACAGACCATCCTCCACTGATACCTTTATTCCAGAACAAACAACCTACTGGAAGGTTAGCCAGATGGACCTTGACTATCCAAGAGTTCAATCCCACCTTTGAACACTTACCTGGCAAGTCAAATGTAGTCGCAGATGCCTTATTGCGACATGTTAGTGTAGTAACTGCAGACCCTCCATTTAGTGCTGAGGATGTAAAGAAATGCTCAACGAACAGATCCCATGTGGTCTGGTGTGATTCGATTCCTGCTCCAGGAAGATCTTATTCTGACTGTGAAGCCACCAGCACCCATCAGTGACTTTGTCATGAACCAAGAATTACTGTATCGAACAGCCGAGTTGGGTACTCCTAGCAGAAGAGTTTACCAGTTAGTAATTCCACAGTCACTAGTGAATGTAGCCTTACAGCTAGTTCACGATGTACCAGGTGTTGCGCACCCTGGTATGGATTGTTCAGTAAAACAAGCCAGATTGAAATACTTTTGGTCTCGTATGGCAACTGATATTTCTGAGTATGTTAAGAAATGTAGTGTCTGCATGCAACATAAAGGTAATGCTAATGGTCCTAATCCAATCCAAGTGTATCCAACCACTAGCGAACCGTGGGAAAGAGTTGCGCTAGATCTGTTAACTAATTTCCAATGTTCCCTCCAGGGCAACAAACATCTAAGTGTTATGGTAGATCATTTCACCAGATATTGTGAGTTAGTTCCTATGGCAGATAAGACTGCCGGGGACAGTAGCTAAAGCGTTTAAAGAACGCATTATCTGCAGGCATACCACCCCTAAGTCCCTAGTAACAGATAATGGAGGTGAATTCTGTAATGAGATTCTTGAAAATTTGTGCACCTTGTACAAGATCTCTAAATCCACCATTGTTCCTCATCATCCTGCCAGCAATGGGTTAGCGGAACGTACCAATAAGAAAGTACTTGATGTCTTGAGAGCCACTATCAATCCCAACAGTGAAACTTGGGATGAAGTTATATCTGATGTGCAGTGTGCTATAAATTCTGCTTACAATGTTTCTATAGGTGACACTCCACATTATGCATTGTATGGTGTAGATAAACGTTTGCCTTATGAGTTGCTTTAAATTTTAATCCGAAACTAAATTACAACCCTGATGATTTCATAGCAACTCGTACCAGTTTAGCTCAAAGTGTCTTTAGAAGAATCCGTGAAACACTTCATAAATCAACAGCAGAATTTACAAGAGTCGCAAACACTCGAGCAAAGCCATCCAAAATCAAAGTAGGTTCGAGAGTTATGCTGACTAACTTTAACAAAACGTCTGCAATGCCAAAGCTTGATCAAAAGTTTGTTGGTCCTTATCGAGTAGTTGAACATTTTCACTGGTAATAAGTATAAGGTTAGAGAAATTAGTAAATGGTCAGTATAAAGAATCGCATTTAGATCATATGAAGTTAGTATGTGATGATAATGATGTTCCAACCCAGACTAATGTGACAGACTCTGACAATCCTCCTGATCCTGTACTCTCTACCTCTGATACTCAGTCAGACGATCAACCTGAATGTCGTTATTCCCTACGTACATGACAGGTATTGAGAAATCCTCAAGTATCATTTGTAACTACCAATTCAGATTTGCCTCAAATACAGCATGAGTTAGCCAGTGCGACAGAGTTTGATCCTCCCAGAGATGACACCCATTCTGCATATATCAATCCCACCCTAGCAGAGTTGGGGTTAAATGTAAATAACGTGTATAGATGAATAATTACAGTATCAACTTATCAGTATTCAAGAATTTTTTTTTTGTGTTCACTTTCTCTCCGAATTCTGAGAGTTAACAGTCTAGATTTGAGTGCACCGAATCTGCCTTTCTGTTAAACACTTCTTCTTTGTATATATTCCTTCCTCAGAATCCATAGATCACATGAATACAGATCAATCGATCAGATTTTTCTTTTATCACTTCTATTGTCTAATCCCAACGTTGAGTTTCATTCGGTGAGTTGTGCTATATTATACCTTGTATTGCATTACAGTTTTATTACAGTTTCAGTTACGTAAGCTTCCATTCCAATATTCTACTTATGTATGTTATAATGTTCAATTGTTGTGTACTTTGACATTGTATAGAATCAGCCCAAGCCATACACCTGCCGTCTCTAGTTTGTATTAGTTGTATGTCGGGATGACATACGTTAGCGTCGCCGAGCTCTCAGTAGTAGTACCAGTTCCTAGTAACCAGTTACCAGTAACCAGTGTACCAGTAGATGACTCACTACCAACCGTCTGCGTGAATCACTGACTGATTATTCATATTGCTGCTGACCATAGCAGGATTTCAAACACCCGTCACCCGTAGGCACTTTGAGAGTCAGTCGAAGATAGGGAGCAGAGAGAGGCAGGTCGGCTGTTTACGCTTTCCATACTTCCTGTTATATATTATACATACTACCAGCCTACGTGAGTATTTTTACCCATCCACGTTATCGAAAACCCACTTGACACTCAGGTAGGTTATACAGTGACTCAGATGGCTGACACACTCCCTGACTCAGGTAGGTTATACAGTGACTCAGATGGCTGACACACTCCCTGAAAACACTCATTATATCAAGCTTCTTGTGTCCAAATAATCCAAGTTATTTGGTAGATTTTTTCTTAATTGGAAGAGTCATATCAGTGGTGATAGGAGAGGGGGAGGGAAAAACTGGAAGGAAGGAAGGAAGGAGAGAGAGGGACGAGGGAAGGGAAGAAACAGGGAAACAGGGAGTAAATGATAGGGAGGGTGATAGAGGGGAAAACTGGTTATTCTAAATGTATTTTTCAGGTTACCACTGCTAGTTATATATATATATATATAAATATATATAATATATATATAATATATATATATATATATATATATATATATATATATATATATATATTTGGGGGGATCCAAACCTGATGATAATTTAGATTTATTTGTTGTTTACAATTCAGTGCCTGTTAAAAAAAACTGGTAATATATAAATCTGAGGGCTCAATTTATCAGTGGTCAGCTCAGGTACCGCCCAATACCCTAAACTTAACTACCTCATTAGTCCCACCAATACCAGATAACAAAAGTAGGAATGGACAAATATAATATATATATAATATATATATATATATATATTATATATATATATATATATATATATATATATATATATATATATATATATATATATATTATTTATATATATTAGTGCCGAATAGGTAAATTGGTCAATTAGCAAGTTTTACCTATTCGGCACGACTGTGGGTCAGGTAGGTAGTGATGGTTGCCGATATGACGTTTTCCAGAGCATAGTTCTAGCTGCTCAGACAACTTGTGTTCCGAACAGGGAAATCAGATCAAACAAAAACAATTCTAAATGGATAAATAATAGATTAAAACATCTCGTTGGTCAAAAGAGAAGCATATATAACGAATCAAAAGAGGAGAGTGGTAGTAAAGAAATCAAGATAGTCAGTTAAAGAGAGAAATAAAAAAGGGAATAAGAAAAGTAATGCACGATCAAATGAAAATGCTGGCCCGCAGATGGCTCCAACTTCATCCTGTTCCCTACTTGTATGTCTCATAACAATAAAAATACTTTCAAATGAGCTGATGTAGGTAACAGCTCTTAGCTTGCCAATAAAGCTAGGAATCCTTAACTTGTAAATAGCTTGTCAATAAAGTTAGGGATCCTTAACCTTGTCAAACCCTGCGCAAAAAAAAAAAAAAGAGATCATGAGGGTTAAAGTCGCAAGGGAATCGAAGATTAGCCCGAAAGGATTCTTTCAGGTATACGGAAGTAAGATTAGGGACAAGACAGGCCCACTCAAAAGTTACTCCAGTCAGCTCACCGACAGTGATAAGGAAATGTGTAGAATTTTTAACACTTACTTCCACTCAGTTTTTACACAGGAAGATACTAGCGATATCCCAAAATAATAAATTATATAGAACAGGACGATAATAGACTATGCACGATTAGGGTCACAAGTGATGTGGTCCTTAGACAAATAGATAAATTAAAACCTAACAAGTCCCCAGGTTCTGATGAACTGTATGCAAGGGTTCTAAAGGAATGTAAAGAGAAGCTTAGCAAACCTCAGGCAAATCTTTTCGACATATCACTACAAACTGGCATAGTGCCAGATAAGTGGAAAATGACAAATGTGATATCTATTTTCAAAGAAGGTGACAGGTCCTTAACTTCTAACTATAGACCAATAAGCCTAACCTCCATAGTTGGAAAATTTTTGGACTCAACAATTGCCGAGGCAATTCATAACCATCTTGAAAGGCATAAACTGATTAATGAATCTCAGCACGGTTTTACAAAAGAGCGCTCCTGCCTTACGAATTTATTAATTTTTTCACTAAGGTATTTGAGGAGGTAGATCATGGTATTGAATATCATATTGTGTATATGGACTTCAGTAAGGCTTTTGACAGGGTCCCACATCAGAGAATATTGAGGAAAATTAAGGCACACGAAATACAAGGAGAATTATTTTCCTGGACAGAGGCGTGGTTGACAGATAGGCAGCAGAGAGTTTGCATAAATGGAGAGAAATCTGAATGGGGAAGCGTCACGAGTCATGTTCCACAGGGGTCAGTGTTGGGCCCCTTGTTGTGTAGTTTTAAAAATAGGTTAGATAAATACATGAGCATAAGCAAGAGAAGTCCAAAAGTTATTTTACAGCTCTATACATTTGGACTATGCTATTCAGTTTTGATCCCCTTACTACAAGATGGATATTGATTCATTGGAGAACATACAGAGAAGAATGACTAAAATAATTTACTGTATAAGGAATCTCTCATATGAAGATGGACTTAAAGCCTTGAATCTTCACTCTCTGGAGAGGCGAAGAATGAGGGAAGATGTCATCGAAATGTATAGGTGGATGAAGGGCATAAACAAAGGACATATTAATACAATACTAAGGATGTCGAACCAGGTAAGAACCAGAAATAACGGATTTAAGTTGGATAAATTTTGATTTAGAAAGGACATAGGTAAATACTGGTTTTTGAACAGAGTTGTGGATGCGTGGAACAATCTTCCGAGTAGGGTGATCGAGGCTAGGACCGTGGGTAGCTTAAAAAAGAGATTGGACAAATATATGAGTGGGAGGGGCTGGGTTTGATTGGTGTCGTGGGTATGGGAGTAAATTCTTGGGTAGCTTTGGGTAGTGGTGGTTTTAATAATGACCTGCCTTGTATGGGCCAGTAGGCCTTGTGCAGTGTTCCTCCATTCTTATGTTCTTATGCTCTGATGAGTGGGTGTGGGTGGGGGTGAGATAGACCTGACTAGCTTGTGCTAATAGGTCTGATGCTGTGCTCCTTCCTTAAGTGGATGTGACCTGACCTGACTAGGTTAGCTCATTGGCTTAAGCCAGTAGGAGAGAGAGAGAGAGAGAGAGAAGAGAGAGAGAAGAGGAGGAGAAGAGAGAGAGAGAGAGAGAGAGAGAGAGGGGAGGAGAGAGAGAGAGAGAGAGAGGGGAGAGAGAGAGGAGGAGAGAGGAGGGGAGAAGAGAGAGAGAGAGAGAGAGGGGAGGAGAGAGAGAGAGAGAGGAGAGAGAGAGAGAGAGGGGAGAGAGAGAGAGAGAGAAGGGGAGGGAGAGAGAGAGAGAGAGAGAGAGAGAGAGAGAGAGAGAGAGAGAGAGAGAGAGAGAGAGAGAGAGAGAGAGAGAGAGAGAGAGAGAGATCACAATAAGCAGGACTCGATACTGCTACCGGGGATGATCAAGATTCCCAGGCAGCGCTCTTATAAACTCAACCACTAATGCCACATAAGCTGGGTAGCCTGGTTCAAAAGCTATATTTCTTTCCCAGCCCGGGCACGTCAGTGAGCCTCACGCATGGATTCAAGCTATTTCAGTAGCCATATCGAGTCCTGCTGACTGCGATCTTCCTCTGTATATACCCACTTGTTTCTGCGTGGTGCACTGATATAAAAATCTCTTGAGAGGTCAGAACATACAGGAGGAGATTGAAATAGTTTGAATCCATGCTTGAAGCTCACTGACGTGCCTGGGCTGGGAAAGAAACATGGCTTGTGAACCAGGCTACCCAGCTTATGTGGCATTCGTGGTTGAGTGGATAAGAGCGCTGCCTGGGAATCTTGACCATCCCCAGAAGCAGTGCCGATTCCTGCTGACTGCAATCTTTCTCTGTATATATCCGCTTGTTTCTGCATGGTGCATTAATATATATATATATATATATATATATATATTTATATATATATTATATATATATATATATATATATATATATATATATATTTTTTATTTTTTTATTATCACACTGGCCGATTCCCACCAAGGCAGGGTGGCCCGAAAAAGAAAAACTTTCACCATCATTCACTCCATCACTGTCTTGCCAGAAGGGTGCTTTACACTACAGTTTTTAAACTGCAACATTAACACCCCTCCTTCAGAGTGCAGGCACTGTACTTCCCATCTCCAGGACTCAAGTCTGGCCTGCCGGTTTCCCTGAATCCCTTCATAAATGTTACTTTGCTCACACTCCAACAGCACGTCAAGTATTAAAAACCATTTGTCTCCATTCACTCCTATCAAACACGCTCACGCATGCCTGCTGGAAGTCCAAGCCCTCGCACACAAAACCTCCTTTACCCCCTCCCTCCAACCCTTCCTAGGCCGACCCCTACCCCGCCTTCCTTCCACTACAGACTGATACACTCTTGAAGTCATTCTGTTTCGCTCCATTCTCTCTACATGTCTGAACCACCTCAACAACCCTTCCTCAGCCCTCTGGACAACAGTTTTGGTAATCCCGCACCTCCCCCTAACTTCCAAACTACGAATTCTCTGCATTATATTCACACCACACATTGCCCTCAGACATGACATCTCCACTGCCTCCAGCCTTCTCCTCGCTGCAACATTCATCACCCACGCTTCACACCATATAAGAGCGTTGGTAAAACTATACTCTCATACATTCCCCTCTTTGCCTCCAAGGACAAGTTCTTTGTCTCCACAGACTCCTAAGTGCACCACTCACTCTTTTTCCCTCATCAATTCTATGATTCACCTCATCTTTCATAGACCCATCCGCTGACACGTCCACTCCCAAATATCTGAATACGTTCACCTCCTCCATACTCTCTCCCTCCAATTTTGATATTCAATCTTTCATCACCTAATCTTTTTGTTATCCTCATAACCTTACTCTTTCCTGTATTCACCTTTAATTTTCTTCTTTGCACACCCTACCAAATTCATCCACCAATCTCTGCAGCTTCTCTTCAGAATCACCCAAGAGCACAGTGTCATCAGCAAAGAGCAGCTGTGACAACTCCCACTTTGTGTGTGATTCATATATATAATATATATATATATATATATATATATATATATATATATATTATATTATATATATATATATATATGCAATAAGATCACAGTAAACAGGTGATTTTAGAATATGCAAAACAACCACTCTGAAAGAATAGAGAAAAATTTCCCAAACGCTTTCGTGACTACTCACATTGTCAAGGAATTATGAAAGTAAAGCTTTACTTTCATAGTTCCTTGACATGTGGTAGTCACGAAAGCGTTGGAATTTTTTTT
>NC_069409.1:72597074-72632074 GCF_026875155.1 Cherax quadricarinatus
ATAAAAATATAAATTGGAGGGGGAAAAGGGGGGGGGGGGGAACGGGAGGTTGAATTATTTTTCAGTATTTTGGGAGTGGCCTGTCAGCGGGGGGGGCCCTACAAAAAAAGGGGAAATTGAGGTAAAATATTGGAAATTTTAAAAGGGGAAAAGGGGGGGGGGGCCCCTTGGGAGTCTGTGGAGAACAGAAAAAATTTTGGGCCCCTGGGGCAAAAAAGGGGAATTATGAGAGTATAGTTTTCCCAAAACGCTTTTATATGGGGGGTGAACATGGGGATGAATTTTGCAGCGGGGAGAAGGCTGGAGGCGTGGAGATTTCAGTCTGGGGGGCAATGTGGGGTTTTTGAATATTTGCAGAAAAATTCGTAGTTTTGGAATTTAAAGGGGGGTTGGGGGAAATTCCCAAAAACTTTTTGCCCCAAGGGGGGCTGGGAAGGGTTTGGGTGGTTGGACATGTAAGGAATGGGCAAAAACAGAAAAAATTCAAGATGTATCAGTCTGTAGGGGGAAGGGAAAGGGGGGGGGTTGGGTCGGCCTAGGAAGGGTTGGGGGGAAAGGGGGAAAGGAGGTTTTTTTGGGGCGGGGGGCGGGGATTTCCCACCCGGCCCATGGGGGAGCTGTTTGATAAGTGAAGGGGAGAAAAAATGGTTTTTTTTTTTTACTTGACGTTGTTGGAGTGTGAGCAAATAACTTTTTATAAAAGGGTTTCAGGGAAAACCGGCCGGGCCGGGGACTTGGCCCTGGGGGTTGGGGAAGTCCCGGGTTCCTGCACTCTGAAGGAGGGGTTTTAAAATGTTGCATTTTTAAAAACGGGTAGTGAAAGGCACCCCCCTGGAAAGGGCGTGATGGAGTGAATGAGGGTTTGAAAGTTTTTTTTTTTCGGGCCCCCCTTTGCCTTTGGGAAATGGGCCCAGTGTGATAATAAAAAAAAATAAATATATATTTTTTATATATTTTATATAATATATATATTTATATATATATATTTTTATATATTTATATAATATATATTTTAATAATATAAAATATATAAAAATATATATATTTTGGGGGGGAATCCAAACCTGATGAAAAATTTTGATTTATTTGTTTTTAAATTCATTGTCCTGTTCCAAAAACTGTAATAAAAAAAATCTGAGGGTTTCAATTTATCAGTGGTCAGCTAGGTACCCCCCCAATCCCTAAACTTAACTCCCTCATTAGTCCCACCAATACCAGATAACAAAATTTTGGAATGGAACAAATATATATATTTATATAATAAAAATTTTAATATTTTATATTTTTATTTTATATTTTAAAAATTTTAAAATATATATATAAAATATATATATATATATATATATAGTGCCAATGGGTTTAAAATTTGGTTTCAATTTAGCAAGTTTAACCAATTGGGCAGGGATTTGGGGGTTTCCGGGTTTGGGTTTGTGAGGGTTTTTGCCGATATATTTTTTCCGGGAGTTTGTTCTAGTGCTCAGACAACTTGTTTTCCCGGGAAACAGGGAAATCAGATCAAACAAAAACAATTCAAAAGGGGTTAAAAAATTTGGGATTAAAACATTCTTTGGTCAAAAGAAAGCAAATTTTTAAGAATAAAAAGGGGAGAGTGGTAGTAAAGAAACAAGTTTAGTCAGTTAAAGAGAAAAATAAAAAAGGGAAAAGAAAAGTAATGCACGATCAAATGAAAAGGGCTGGCCCCCCGATGGCCCCCAATTTCACCCGGGTTCCCAATTTGGGTATGTCTCAAAAACAATAAAAAAAATTTTAAAAATGAGTGATGTGGGTTTAAACCAGTTTCTTAGTTCCCAAAAAAAGCTAGGAACCCTTAACTTTAAATAGCTGTCAAAAAAGTTGGGATCCTTAAACCCTTTGTAAAACCCCTGCGAAAAAAAAAAAAAAAAGAGATCATGGGGTTAAAGTCGCAAGGGAATCGAAGATTAGCCCGAAAGGATTCTTTCAGGTATAGGAAGAAAGATTAGGGACAAACGGGCCCCATCAAAAGTTACTCCAGTCCTCACCGACAGTGAAAAGGAAATTTAAAAATTTTTTTAACACTTACTTCCACTCAGTTTTTACACAGGAAGATACTAGCAAATACCCCAAAATAAAAAAATTTATATAAAACGGGGACGTTTAATAGACTTGAAACGATTAGGGTCACAAGTGATGTGGTTCTTAGACAAATGGGAAAAATTAAAACCAAACCCAAACCCCCGGGTTCTGATGAATTTATGAAAGGGGTTTTAAAAAGGGTTTTTAAAGAGAAAGCTTAGAAAACCTCAGGCAAACCCTTTTGACATACCTACAAAATGGCAAAGTGCCAGAAAAAGGGAAAAGGAAAAAATTTTGATATCTTTTTTTCAAAGCGGGGTGACGGGCCCTTTAAATTCTAACTAAGACCAATAACCCAAACCTCCTTTTTGGGAAAAATTTTTTGGGAACTCAAAAAATTTGGGCCGGGTTTTCAAAACCCCATTTTAAAAGGCAAAAATGTTTAATAAATTCGCAGGGTTTTTTTAAAAAAGAGCGTTCCTGCCTTACGAATTTATTAATTTTTTCCTAGGTATTTGAGGAGGTAGAAACATGGTTTGAAATCAAAATTGTGTATATGGAATTTATTTGGCTTTTTACAGGGCCCCCCAAAGAAATAAATTTTGGGGAAAAATTTAAAGGAATGAAATACAAGGGAATTATTTTCCTGGACAGAGGGGTGGTTGGGCAGGGTAGGCAAACAAAGAGTTTTTATAAATGGGGGAGGGAAATCCGGGAAAGGGGGGAAAGGGCACGAGTCATGGTTTCCCCAGGGGGGCGTGTTGGGCCCCTTGTTGTGAGTTTTTAAAAAAAGGTTTTTGATAAATACATGAGCATAACAAGAAATCCCCAAAATTTTTTTTACAGCTCATACATTTTGGGCTAGCTATTCAGTTTTTATCCCCTTACTTCAAATTGGGGTATTGATTAATTTGGGGAAAAATACAGGGGAAGAATGACTAAAATAATTTTTCTTTTATAATGAATCTTCATTTAAAATGGACTTAAAGCCCTTTAATCTTTAAATCCTGGAGAGGCGAAGAAAAAAGGGAAGTTTTCGTTTTTTAGGTAAGACCCCATAAAGCAACGTTAGGTATCCCTTTATTATGAAACGTTTCGCCTAAACACAGTAGGCTTCTTTATCAATTTCAGAAAAATTGGGTAGAAACAGAAGATTTCTTGGAAAAAAAAGAAGTAATCAAAACCATCCCCTTAAAGTTTTGAGGTTTGGGCAGTCCCCATCTGGAGAAGAGCATTGTTTCCCTATTTTAAAAAAATTTGGAGAAGAAATGAAGGATGGAGCTTTTATAGCGCCCAAAAGGTGGACGTGGGCCCCCTAGGAGAGGGAGAACCAAAAGTTGAAGGAGGGCAGGGGTCCCCCCCAAATCCCTACGTTCCCCCTCTTGGGGGCTATAAAAAGCTCCATCCTGTCATTCTTCTTTCCCTATTTTTCATACTTTGGAACAAAAGTCTTCTCCAGACTGGGGACTGCCACCTTTTAAAACTTTTAAGGGGGGATGGATGATACATCGTCTTCAATATTTCGCTTCTATCAAATTTTTTTTACTTGACTGAAAAAACCCATGTGTAGGCGAAAAAGTTTCATAATTTAAAAATTTCCTAACTGTTTCATATGTGTCCTTTTAAAAACCTGCGGTATTTTATCCCTTTTTAATTTTTCAAACTGTCAGGGGCACGCAACCCCAAGGGGATCTTTTGGGAAGACCTGCAATTAAATTCGACAACTTCCCCTAGTGAATGGGGGTGGATTTTAGAGGGACCTGACCTTCAAAACTGATTTCTTACCTTCCTAGTGGCCCACGTCTCACCCCTTGGCGTTTTTAAAAAGCCCTTTCCCGTCACTTCTTCTCCTTAAATTTTTTATACTAAAGGAAAATGTCTTCTCCAGACTGAGGGGGCTGGCCCCCCTCAAAAATTTAAGGGGATGGGCTGATTACATGCTTCAAGTATCTTCTGCTTTGTCAACTTTTCTGTAAATTTTACTGAAAAAGCCCAAATGTGTAGGCGAAACGTTTTATTAAAAAAGTTTCCTAAATGTTTCATATGGTCTTACCTAACAACCTGTCGGGATTTTATACCCTTTTTAATTTTTCAATCGAGGAAAATGTCATCGAAATGAAAGGGGGAAAAAAAGGGGATTTAAAAAAAGGGGCCAAAAATTAAAAAAAAATAAGGTGTGAACCCGGTAAAAAAACCCGAAATAACGGATTTTTTGTTGGGTAAAATTTTTATTTAGAAAGGACAAGGTAAATATTTTTTTTGAACAAAAGTTTTTGGATGGGGAAAAAAATCTTCCCAGTGGGGGATCGAGTAGGGCCGTGGGTTTTGCTTAAAAGAGATTGGGGCAAATATATGAGTGGGAGGGGCCCGGGGTTTTTTTGGTGGGCGTGGGTTTTGGGAAATAAAAAATTTTTGGGGGAGGGTTTGGGGAATGGTGGTTTTTAAAAATTTACCTGCCCTTTTTTGGGCCCTTTGGCCCTTTTGCCGTGTTCCTCCCTTTTTTGTTCTTATGCTCTGATGAGTGGGGGGTGGGGTGGGGGGGAGATAGGGCCTGCTGTTTGTGCTAATAGGTTGATGCTGTGCTCCTTCCTTTTAAATGGATGTGACCTGACCTGACTAGGTTTGCTCCCTTGGCTTAAAACCGTAGGGGAGAGGAGAGAGAGAGAGAGAGAAAGAGAGAGGGGAGAGAGGGGGAGGGGGAGGGGGGAAAAGAGAGGGGGGAGAGAAAAGAGAGAGGAGAAAAGAGAGAGGAGAGAGGGGGGAAAAGAGGGGGAGAGAGAGGAAGAGAGAAAAGAGGAGAGAGGGGAGAGGAGAGAGAGAGGGGGAAAGAAGAGAAAAGAAATGAGAAGAGAGAGAGAGAGAAGGAGGAAAAGATCCCCAATAAAAGGATCGATAATGTAAGGGGGTGATCAAAAATTCCCCGGCAGCGCCTTATAAAAACCCCAAGGGGGGGCCTTTTAATTTTCCACATAAGCTGGGTAGCTGGGTTTTAAAAAACATATTTCTTTCCCAGCCCGGGCACGTCAGTGAGCCTAAAACATTTATTCAAGCTATTTTCAGTAGCCATATCGATTTCCTGCTGACTGCGATCTTCCTCTGTATATACCCACTTGTTTCTGCGGGGTGCACTGATATTAAAAATCTCTTGAGAGGTCAGAACATACAGGAGGAGATTGAAATAGTTTGAATCCATGCTTGAAGCTCACTGACGTGCCTGGGCTGGGAAAGAAACATGGGTTGTTTAACCAGGCTACCCAGCTTATGTGGATTCGTTGGTTGAGTGGGTAAGAGCGCTGCTGGGAATCTTGACATCCCCAGAAGCAGTACCGATTCCTGCTGACTGCAATCTTTCTCTGTATATATCCGCTTGTTTCTGCATGGTGCATTAATATATATATATATATTATATATATATTTATATATATATATATAATATATATATATATATAATATAAATATATAAATATAATATGCAATAAGATCACATAAACAGGTGATTTTAGAATATGCAAAACAACCACTCTGAAAGAATAGAGAAATTCCAAGCGCTTTCGTGATTACTCACATTGTCAAGGAATTAAAGAAAGTAAAGCTTTACTTTCATAGTTCCTTGACAATGTGAGTAGTCACGAAAGCGCTTGGAAAATTTTTCTTTCTTTCAGAGTGGCTGTTTTGCATATATATATACATATATATATATATTTTATATATATATATATATAATAAAATATATATATATATATATATATATTAATATATATTATATATATTAAGTAGTGTTATTTTTCTACAGGGGGTCCCTTCCGGTTTAGGCCTTCTACAGGGGGTCCCTTCCGGTCTTAGAGTCTCGCGGTCCCCTTTTCACACCTATGTGTTACTTCCGGTTTGACCCCGCCCATGGGCCCCACCCATGACCCCACCCATGACCCCACCCATGACCCCACCCATGACCCCCGCCCACGACCCCCACCCGCGCCACCCCACCCGCGCCCCCCGCCCGCCGCGCCGACCAACCCCCCTCGCCGCGCCCCTCGCGCCCGCCCGCGCCTTCTGCTGCGCCTTCTGCAGCGTCGTCCGGATCGCCCCCGCGCCCCGAATTTCATTTTCTTATGATCTCCTTGGATCAAGGTTTTTGGATTCTCCCCTATGGGGTTTCGATTTTTTTTTTAATTTCTTGTGCTCTCCTCGAATCAAGTTTTCTCGATAATACCAAGACTCCATCTCCTCGGATCAAATTTTTGAGGTTCCCCCTCCCCCCACTTTCACCCCCCACCATCCCAATTTTTTTTTCACTCGATAATACAAAGACTCCAATTCCTCGGATCAAATTTTTGGGTTCCCCCCTCTGGGGGTAAGCATTCAAAATGGACTCCCACTTGCATCCCAAATTTTTCTCGATAATACAAAGACTCCACTTCCTCGAATCAAGTTTTTTGGATTTCCCTCCCACTTTCACCCCTATCCCAAATTTTCTCGATAATACAAGTTTTGGATTCCCCCCTATGGGGGTTTCGAAATTCTTATGATCTCCTTGGATCAAGTTTTCTCGATAATACCAAGAATCTATCTCCTCGGATCAAGTTTTGTATTCCCCCCTCTGGGGGTAAGCATTGAACTCCTCCTATGGGGCATGGTGCTCTCTCTTACTACAGGTCTAAACAAGTATTCCTCTCATCAAGTCAAATGAACTAAGAAGGGTGTTTACTCGGCGGTCAGTGACGTCACACATACAGGCTGAATCTTGTCGGCCCTTTTAGTTCATTAAAGTTAATAAGGGGACACTTACCTTCTGTCAGTGACGTCACGCGATGACCCCACACACACAGGTTGAATCTTGTCGACTTCCCCCCCTACACATTTCATATACAACATAGGGAAAACATTTTCACTCTTAACCCAGGTTAATCCAAATAATTTCACATTTTTTTCGTTAATACCCACAACAATCCACAATTTCTTTACAACACAAGTCTAGACATTTTTCTCGTTTTAACTATTTCATCTCAGGTCACTCCCCACGAAGTAACCTTCTCTCTCTCCTCCTCCCCACACTCCCGAACCCTCACACTCCAACCAACACCTCACAATTTTCACTCATAACCCCCAAATTTTTTCTCGTTTTAACTATTTCATCAGAAAGTCACCACAACACTTATAACCACTTTTCGATAAATTCACTAGTCACAATTTTACATATTACGAAGTTAATACACACACACACTTTACTTTGAACACCTTCAAAACACTCTCATAAATCATTTGAATACTCACAAAAATACCTTTGAACATTTCCAAACAACACTGAAACACTTCCAAGACAACATTTTGAATACTCCCAAATAATATTTGACAGCTCTAATTTATCTACACTTACACATTTCATTAAATTACAACTCATCCCCCCAAACTCCTCCCTCAGTCTCCAGACTTCACAACATTATCACAAAAACTAACTCAAACACTTTACTTTGAACATCACCAAAAACACCATCAATTACCTTTAAATACTCCAAAAACATCATTCGAACACCCCCAAAATCACCTCTGAATACTCTCAGAACACCTTCATAAGTACTCTTGCACATCATTTGAACACCTTCAAAAACACCTTTGAACATTTCCAAACAACACTGAAACACTTCCAAAACACCATTTGAGTACTCCCAAATACACCACTGAATACTACTAAAACACCACTGAATACACTCAAAACACCACCAAAATCACCATAAACTAAGATCAACACCCACATCCCACAACACCCACAACCCACAACACCCACATCACCCACACCCCACAATTTTTTCTCGTTTTAACTAATTTCATCAGAAAAAGTCACAAAAACAACCCACTTATATCATCTTTTTTTTGGTATCTCTAGTTCGACAACAACACCCACAACCCACAACACCCACACCCCACAATTTTTTCTCGTTTTAACTAATTTCATCAGAAAAAGTCACAACAACAACCCACTTATAACATCTTTTTCGGTATCTCTAGTTCGACAACAACACCCACATCCCACAACACCCACAACCCACATCACCCACACCCCACAATTTTTTCTCGTTTTAACTAATTTCATCAGAAAAAGTCACAACAACAACCCACAACTTATAACCACTTTTTCGGTATCTCTAGTTCGACAACAAAACCCACAACCCACAACACCCACAACCCACATCACCCACACCCCACAACACACACAACCCACAATATTTTTCTCGTTTTAACTAATTTCATCAGAAAGTCACAACACACACAACCCACAATTTTTCTCGTTTTAACTAATTTCATCAGAAAAAGTCACAACAACAACCCACAACTTATAACCACTTTTCAGCATCTCTAGTTCGACAAACAACACCCACGACCCTCATCAATTACCAATTTATTCACATTTTTCCCCCTTCTTTTTACTGAATCTTAAAATGTAATACACCTTCCTCTTTACATTACTAAAATTCTAATAAAATCCTCTCCATACCCATCTCCTTGTATCCACATAAATTGATATTATACTCACAACAACTAATCTCACTACCCAACTACTGAGACATGTTTCTACACCCTCCATTCTTTTCCAATATATCATAACTTTTCAATTCTATAATTTCTTTTTAAAATATTCACACATTACCTTTATTTTCAGTAAAATCCCCCATATTTCATTAAATTTCTAATACAACCCTCCCATACCCTCTCCATCTCACCCACATTTCTTCACATCCACTCACCATCTCCCAACACACCTCTTCTGAACACACACAAAATCACATTTCACATCCACAAATGCATCTCATCACCCATCTCAAATCCACTAAAATCACTGTAACCAAGATATTCACAAAATTCTATAACACCTAACACACACACACACACACACACACCTAACCTAACCTAACCTAACGTAACCTAACCTAACCTAACCTAACCTAACCTAACATATCCTATCTTAACCTAACCTAACCTAACCTAACCTAATCTAGCCTAACCTAACCTATCCTAACCTATCCTAATCTAGCCTAACCTAACCTATCCTAACCTATCCTAACCTAACCTAACCTAACCTGACCTAACCTAACCGAACGTAACCTAACCTAACATAACCTAACCTAACCTAACCTAACATATCCTATCTTAACCTAACCTAACCTATCCTAACCTATCCTAACCTAACCTAACCTAACGTAACCTAACATATCCTATCTTAACCTAACCTAACCTAACCTATCCTATCCTAACCTAACCTATCCTAACCTAACTTATCCTATCCTATCCTAACCTAACTGTTCAACAGCCTCCCATCAAGCATTAGGGGAATTGCCAATAAACCCCTGGCTGCCTTCAAGAGAGAGCTGGACAGATACCTAAAGTCAGTGCCGGATCAGCCGGGCTGTGGCTCGTACGTCGGACTGCGTGCGGCCAGTAGTAACAGCCTAGTTGATCAGGCCCTGATCCATCGGGAGGCCTGGTCGTGGACCGGGCCGCGGGGGCGTTGATCCCCGGAATAACCTCCAGGTAACCTCCAGGTATCTTAACCTAACCTAACCTAACCTAACCTAACCTAACCTATCCTAACCTAACCTAACGTATCCTAACCTAACCTAACCTAACTTAACCTATCCTAACCTATCCTAACCTAACCTAACCTAACATATCCTATCTTAACCTAACCTAACCTAACCTAACCTAACCTAACCTAACCTATCCTAACCTAACCTAACCTAACCTAACCTAACCTGACCTAACCTAACCTAACCTATCCTAACCTAACCTAGCCTAACCTATCCTAACCTAACCTAGCCTAACCTAACCTAACCTAACCTAACCTAACCTATCCTATCCTAACCTAACCTAACCTAACCTATCCTATCCTAACCTAACCTAACCTAACCTAACCTAACATAACCTAACCTAACCTAACCTAACCTATCCTAACCTAACCTAGAACCTAACCTAACCTAACCTAACTTATCCTAACCTAACCTAGCCTAACCTAACCGAACCTAACCTAACCTAACCTAACCTAATGCCTTACCCCAAAGTATTTGCGTCATGATTTTTGTACACCCCTTCCCCCCTCCAACGACACCATGAAATGCGGTTCACATCCAAGGTAGAAAATCACATAGTCATCTCCTTACCGAACACCTGCGTCAACTCAGGTCAGACAGACGCCATGAAATGGTGTTCACACCCAAGGTAGAAAATCACATAATCATCTCTTTCCAGACCAACTGTAACCTAACCTGACCTAACCTAACCTAACCTAACCTAACCTAACCTAACATAACCTAACCTAACTTATCCTAACCAAACCTAACCAAACCTAACCTAACCTAACCTAACCTAACCTAACCTAACCTAACCTAACCTAACGTAACCGAACCTAACCTAACCTAACCTAACCTAACCTAACCTAACCGAACCTAACCTAACCTAACCTAACCTAACCTAACCTAACCTAACCTAACCTAACCGAACCTAACCTAACCTAACCTAACCTAACTTATCCTAACCTAACCTAACCTAACTTATCCTAACCTAACTAACTAACCTAACTTATCCTAACCTAACCTAACTTATCCTAACCTAACATAACCTAACCTAACCTAACTTATCCTAATCTAACCTAACCTAACCTAACTTATCCTAACCTAACCTAACCTAACTTATCCTAACCTAACCTAACCTAACCTAACCTAAAATAACCTAACCTAACTTATCCTAACCTACTCACTTTACTTTGAACACCTTCAAAACACTCTCATACATCATTTGAGACCCCCTTTTCTCAATATCTCTCATCCACAACCTTTATCATCTCACTACAGAACAACCCCAAGATTACTTCGAACACTCTCATAAATCATTTGAGTACTCACATAAACACCTTTGAACATTTCCAAACAACACTGAAGCACTTCCAAAATATCATTTTGATTACTCCCAAATAAGATTTATCATCTCTAATTTATCTACACTTACACATTTCATTAAATTACAACACATCCACCAAACTCCTCCCTCAGTCTCCAGACTTTACAACATTAGCACAAAAAAACTAACTCATACACTTATGACATGAGACATTACCATATCTAACACACTGACTAACTTTGAACCAACTCTGAACACCACTGATCTTCTTCAAAAAATGCTCTGCACATCATTTGAACACCTTCAAAAAACACCATCAAACACCTCCGAATACTCCCAAAACACTGCTGATTACTACCAAATCACCACTGAATACTACCAAATCACCGTCAAAATCACCAGAAACTAAGTTTAACATCACCATCTACGTCCTTTTTATAGAAATTCCCTCAAATCACTATAACCAAGAACTCCCTCCCCATTTGGCGCATAAAAAAAAAGCATGAACACAAACCTAATACGCAAACACTTAGTACATGATCACCATCAACTGAAAACATGTCTTGTACACACACATAATCTAAGACAACCACCAACAACAATCACCCATGTTCACTTACCTCAAAAATCACTAATATCACAGAAAACACTCATTTTTATAAACATTTCACACACACACACAAAAAAAAATCATATTTTGACAATATCTAAGCGCACTCACCTCACTACCACCAACACACGATGTCACACCTCACAGGACCGACGAGCTCACCTCCAGTGACGTCACACTCCCATTGTGTTACTTGGTGGTTGGTAACATCACACCCAACCCACCTTGTTTCAACCTGTTGTACCCTACATTATCTAAGAACACTATATCCAAGACGATTACCAGATTTTATGACCCCACCACCAAGATCACAGAAAACACACATTTTTTATAATTATTCACACAAAAATCACGATCACCAATTCCATATCATGTTTACCGTCATCTATCAACACTCATCACCAAGATCACCAAAAATCTAAGATCATGCATCTCAAAACTACTATGATCACTGAAAACACTTATTTTTTAAACATTCGCACAAAAATAAGACATACACAAAAATACCACAACACTTCCACCAACATCTATAACATAACATGAGCACTATAACATATCACTATCACAAAAAATAATACACAGACACCCACATCTTATACATTTCAATCACAAATTTAAGACATGAGACATACACACCAAATCTAAGACATTCACCTCCAACTAAGACATACACATCATCCCTAAAACATCCTTCCTTATTCATTCCGTATATCTCCTAGAGTTGTTTTAACCCCGACGGATCCATCACGACGTAGGAGCCAGAGGAACCATCACCACTCCAACACCACCTACTACACTCTGGCTCCTACGTCGTGTTGTTGCTGTTGTTGCTGCTGTTGCTGTTGCTGCTGTTGCTGTTGTTGCTGTTGTTGTTGTTGTTGTTGCTGTTGTTGTTGTTGTTGTTGTTGTTGTTGTTGTTGTTGTTGTTGTTGTTGCTGTTGTTGTTGTTGTTGCTGTTGTTGTTGTTGTTGTTGTTGTTGCTGTTGCTGTTGCTGTTGTTGTTGTTGCTGTTGTTGTTGTTGCTTCTGTTGTTATTGTTGTTGTTGTTGTTGTTGTTGCTGCTGCTGCTGTTGTTGTTCTTGTTGCTGTTGTTGTTGTTGTTGTTGTTGTTGTTGTTGCTGCTGCTGCTGCTGTTGTTGTTCTTGTTGCTGCTGTTGTTGTTGTTGTTGTTGTTGCTGCTGCTGCTGCTGCTGTTGTTGTTCTTGTTGCTGCTGTTGTTGTTGTTGTTGCTGCTCGTCCTTGTGTCACCTCAGGTAAATTTACAAGCTCATACAGCAGTGGTTCCCAAACTGGGGGTAAATTACCCCCTGGGGGTAATTTAACCATTTTTGGGGGGTAATGGAGGGGTGACAGAAAAAAAGTTATGAATTCTGAAAATCAAGAAAACAATGCGGTACCCGGTATGAGGATTATTGTTAACTTTGTCTTAGTATATAAAGTTGTAAAGTAAACCTATTATAAGTAAGTAATAAAGTTAAACCAAATAACAATAAACATCAAAAAATAATATACAGTATTAGAAAAGAAGAAATATATAGCTAAGTGTGTGGAAACCCAAAAGTATTTTGACAAGTATGCTTCAGGACAAAAGTCACTCAGTAGCCCAGATCGACCTGTCCAGTACGCGTCACTCACTTCCTGAGGCTGCCTCTATTTCACACTGTCAGTTTATTCTGTGAGCATCAGCCGAGGTAGACATAAGCTGGTATGTATGTGTACTGCCCTGTGCAGTATATAGTTAGTATTTACCCACTGTTACTGTGAATTTGTAGCTATTATTAATTTTATATATAATGCATGTGTGGTTCTTACGTTTTCAATGGTTTTGCTAGGATTAGCAGAGTATGCGAGGCTGTCTACGTTCACGTTTAGCCATATATATCAATAATAACAACATTTTGTGAAAGGGGTAACATGCTTTATGTGGCATGTTAAATTGGGTAACAAGCTGAAAAAGTTTGGGAACCACTGTCATACAGGGACATCTACTGCTACTGAGAGACAGAGACAAAAGTAAGAGGATTCCAGATTCCGGGAAGAACCATGAACAGTGGGACGAATGGTCTGAGGGACGGACGAGTGAATAAATGACCGGACGAGTGACCAGATGAACGGACGAGTGACCAGATCAACGGACGAGTGACCAGATGAGCGGACGAGTGACCAGATGAACGGACGAGTGACCAGATCAACGGACGAGTGACCAGATCAACGGAAGAGTGACCAGATCAACGGACGAGTGACCAGATCAACGGACGAGTGACCAGATCAACGGACGAGTGACCAGATCAACGGACGAGTGACCAGATCAACGGACGAGTGACCAGATCAACGGACGAGTAACCAGATAAACGGACGACTGACCACATGAACGGACGAGTGACCAGATGAACGGACGAGTAACCAGATGAAAGGACGAGTGACCAAATGAAAGGACGAGTGACCAGATGAACGGATGAGCACCCAGATGAACGGACGAGTGACCAGATGAACGGACGAGTGACCCGATGAACGGACGAGTAACCAGATGAACGGACGAGTGACCAGATGAACGGACGAGTGACCAGATGAACGGACGAGTGACCAGATGAACGGACGAGTAATCTGATGAACGGACGAGTAACCAGATGAACGAACGAGTGACCAGATGAACGGACGAGTAACCAGATGAACGGACGAGTGTCCAGATGAACGGACGAGTAACCAGATGAACGGACGAGTGACCAGATGAACGGACGAGTGACCAGATCAACGGACGAGTGACCAGATCAACGGACGAGTGACCAGATCAACGGGCGAGCGACCAGATGAACGGACGAGTAACCAGATCAACGGACGAGTGACCAGATGAACGGATGATTGACCAGATGAACGGACGAGTGACCAGATCAACGGACGAGTGACCAGATGAACGGACGAGTAACCAGATGAACGGACGAGTGACCAGATGAACGGACGAGTGATCAGATGAACGGACGAATAATCAGATGAACGGACGAGTGACCAGATCAACGGACGAGTAACCAGATGAAAGGACGACTGACCAGATGAACGGACGAGTGACCAGATGAACGAATGAGTAACCAGATGAACGGACGAGTGACCAGATGAACGGACGAGTGACCAGATCAACTGACGAGTGACCAGATCAACGGACGAGTGACCAGATCAACGGGTGAGCGACCAGATGAACGGACGAGTAACCAGATCAACAGACGAGTGACCAGATCAACGGACGAGTGACCAGATCAACGGACGAGTGACCAGATCAACGGACGAGTGACCAGATCAACGGACGAGTGACCAGATCAACGGACGAGTGACCAGATCAACGGACGAGTGACCAGATCAACGGACGAGTGACCAGATCAACGGACGAGTGACCAGATCAACGGACGAGTAAACAGATCAACGGACGAGTGACCAGATCAACGGACGAGTTACCAGATGAACGGACGAGTGACCAGATCAACTGACGAGTGACCAGATCAACGGACGAGTGACCAGATCAACGGGTGAGCGACCAGATGAACGGACGAGTAACCAGATCAACAGACGAGTGACCAGATCAACGGACGAGTGACCAGATCAACGGACGAGTGACCAGATCAACGGACGAGTGACCAGATCAACGGACGAGTGACCAGATCAACGGACGAGTGACCAGATCAACGGACGAGTGACCAGATCAACGGACGAGTGACCAGATCAACGGACGAGTAAACAGATCAACGGACGAGTGACCAGATCAACGGACGAGTTACCAGATGAACGGACGAGTGACCAGATGAAAGAATGAGTAACCAGATGAACAGACGAGTGACCAGATCAACGGACGAGTAACCAGATGAACGGATGAGTGACCAGATGAACGGACGAGTGACCAGATCAACGGACGAGTGACCAGATGAACGAATGAGTGACCAGATGAACGAATGAGTGACCAGATCAACGGACGAGTGACCAGATCAACGGACGAGTGACCAGATCAACGGACGAGTGACCAGATCAACGGACGAGTGACCAGATCAACGGACGAGTGAACAGATCAACGGACGAGTGACCACATCAACGGACAAGTGACCACATCAACGGAAGGACAGCTGCTATTAATCACTGGAAATTAAATTAAAATTCTCCATAATTTTTCTTTTCAAAACATCAGCCTAATGGAAGAAATTTTTAATTAAAAACAATAACAACAACAACAATAATAATAATAATAATAATATTAATATTAATATTAATATTAATATTAATATTAATATCAATAATAAGAAAAATAATAATATCAATACTATTACTACTACTACTACTACTACTACTACTACTACTACTACTACTACTACTACCACTACTACTACTACTACACTACTACTACTACTACTATACTACCTACTACTACTACTACTATACCACTACTACTACTACTACTACTACTACTACTACTACTACTACTACTACTACTACTACTACTACTACTACCCACTACTACTACTACTACTACTACCACTACTACTACTACACTACTACTTACTACTATACTACTACTACTACTACTACTATATACTACTACTACCACTACTACTCTACTACTATAATACTACTACTACTACTACTACACATACTACTCCACTTACTACTATACTACTACTCCTACTACTACTACCACTATATACTACTACTACTACTACTCTTACTACTTACTACTACTCTCTTACTACTACTACTACTCTACTACATACTACACTACTATACTACTATATACTACTACTACTTACTACTACACTACTATACTACTACTACATACTACTACTACTACTACTACTACTACTATACTACACTACTATACTTACTACTACTTATACTACTAACTACACTACTACTACTACTACTACTACTACTACTACTACCTACTACTACTATACTACTACTACTACCACTACTACTACACTACTACTACTACTACTACCTAACTACTACTACACTACTTACATACTATATACATACTACTACCATATACTACACTATATATACTACTACTACTACTACTACTACCACTACTACTATACTACTACTCCACTACTACTACATACACTATACTACTACTACTACACTACTCTACTATACTACTATACTACTACTACTACTACACTACTACTACTACTACTATATACCACTACTACTACTACTACACTACTATACTACTACCACTACTCATACTACTACTACCACTACTACTACTACCACTACTACTACTACTTACTACTTACTACTACACATACTACTACACTATACTACTATTACACTACTACTATACTACTACTACTCTACTACTACTACTACCACTACTACTACTACTACTTACATACTATACTACTACTACTACATATACTACTCTACTACATAACTATACTACTACTACTACTACTACTATACACTACATCTACTACTACTACTACTACACTACTACTACTACCACTATATACTACTACCACTACTATACCACTACTACTATACTACTAACTACTACCTACTACTACTACTATACTACTACATACTACTACTACTACTACTTACTACTACTATACTACTACTCTACTACTACTACTACTACTACTACCACTACTACTACTACACTATCTACTATACCACTATACTACTACCACTACTACTACTACTATACTACTACTACCACTATACTACTACTACTACTACTATACTATACTACCTACACTACTACTACTATTACTACTAACACATACTACTACTACTACTACTAAACTACTACTACTACTACTACTATACTACTACTACTACTCACTACTACTACTACACTACTACTTACCACTACTTACTACTACTACTACTACCACTACTACTACTATACTATACTACATACATACTACCCACTACTACTACTACCACTACTACTACCTACTACACTACTACTACTATACTACTACTCTACTACACTATACTACTACTAACTAACCACTATACTACTACTACTACACTACTACTCTACTACTACTCACCACTATACTATCTACACACACTACTACTACTACACACTAATATACCACTACTACTACTACTACTACTACCACTACTACTACTACTACTTACTACTACCACTACTACTACTACACTAATACTTTAACACTACTACTCTACTACTACTACTCCACTACTCACTACCTACTACTACTACTACTACTACCACCACTACTACTACTACTACTAACTATACTACCTATACTACTACTACACCACTACTACTACTACTACTACTACTACTAACTACTATACTACTACCATTTACTACTACTACTACTACTACTACTACTACTACTACCACTACTATTACCACTACTACTACTACTACTACCACTACTACTACTACTACACTATACTACTATACTACTACTACAACTACTACTACTACTACCACTACTACTACTACTACCACTACTACTACTACTACTACCGTTACCACTACTACTACTACTACTACTACTACTACTACTACCGTTACCACTACTACTACTACTACTACTACTACCGCTACCACTACTACTACTGCTGCTACTAGTACTACTACTACTGTTACTACTACTATTACTACTACTACTAGTAGTAGTAGTAGTAGTAGTAGTAGTAGTAGTAGTAGTAGTAATAATAATAATAATAATATTAATAATAATAATAATAATAATAGTCATAAATATGTTCAACATAAGAAAACTCTTAAACAATTTTCGTGTCGAGGGGGGGGAGGGAGCGCTAAGCCCGCAGGGATCATGTAGAGCCTGGGGGGAATATGAGGGCTAGTAAGGTTTAATACGATGAAGAAGCGGGGCATCTTCATTGCCTTGGATCAAGATCCATTCACCAGCATCATCACATAAACATTTAGTGCCTCCCCCCCCGCCCTTTTAAACCTCAAACATCTAACACCTTCCATAACATCAGCCTAAATATTTGTCTAAACATTTCGACACACTGGCACTGGCACTGGCACCGGATGGTAATTGAATCTGCGGCTCCCAGGCCTGTGTCGGCGCTTAGTAATTAACATCGCTAACGACGTTTACAGTGTCACTCGCTTTGCGTATATGATTTACAGGGATTTGTAAACAGGCAAGATTTACTGGGGAAACTGTTAATTTGCAGGATTTAGTATGTAAATATGTGTTTTATTTTGTAAATGGGTCGAATTCAGGGCTTTGTAAATGTATCTACATGCTAATTGGTTGCTGTTACGAAGGGATTTAGGGAAAGTGTTTATTTGTAAATGAGTTTGAATCTTTTACGGGAGTAGATGTGTATATGCTTGAAGAATGTTTGTAGGTGGAGAATATCAGTCCAAGTATATACACACACAGTATATACATACATACACACACAGTATATACATACACACACACACACACACACACACACACACACACACACACACACACACACAACACACACACACACACACACACCACACACATATATATATATATATATATATATATATATATATATATATATATATATATATAATATTATTATTATTATTATATTTTTGTTTTTATTATCACACTGGCCGATTCCCACCAAGGCAGGGTGGGCCCGAAAAAGAAAAACTTTCACCATCATTCACTCCTCACTGTCTTGCCAGAAGGGTGCTTTACACTACAGTTTTTAAACTGCAACATTAACACCCGTCCTTCAGAGTGCAGACACTGTACTTCCCATCTCCAGGACTCAAGTCCGGCCTGCCGGTTTCCCTGAATCCCTTCATAAATGTTACTTTGCTCACACTCCAACAGCACGTCAAGTATTAAAAACCATTTGTCTCCATTCACTCCTATCAAACACGCTCACGCATGCCTGCTCGAAGTCCAAGCCCTTCGCACACAAAACCTCCTTTACCCCCTCCCTCCAACCTTTCCTAGGCCGACCCCTACCCCGCCTTCCTTCCACTACAGACTGATACATTCTTGAAGTCATTCTGTTTCGCTCCATTCTCTCCACATGTCAGAACCACCTCAACAACCCTTCCTCAGCCCTCTGGACAACAGTTTTGGTTGTATATATATATATATATATATATATATATATATATATATATATATATATATATATATATATTAATTGGTCATATATATATATATATATATACCCAAACTGGACAATTGAGATCAGTGTTTGTGTATATTTCGCATGCTCTCGCGAATTCCTTGCATTGTTCAAATCTCTAGTAAGGCTGATGCATGCAGGGGATGAGATGAAAAGCTGTAAGCCTTCTCCCTGAAAGCTGGCTGCCTTGGATCAAACGTGCAGCGCATGCTACACGCCAAGGTATTGTCCAGTGTGGGTAGATTGGTAAAGCACTGCGTACCTTGTCCTAAGGTTCGTAGGTTCGAGTCTCCTTCAGCAGAGATCAGTGTTTGTGTATATTTTCGCTTGCTTCGCGAATTCCTTGCATATAAATATATATATATATATTATATATATATATATATATATATATAATATATATATATACATGTCGTGCCGAATATGTAAAACTGGTCAATTAGCAAGAACTCATTAAAATTAAGTCTTTCTAAAATTTTCTCTTATACGTTTAAAGATACTATTTTTTTCATTAATGTTGATGTAAAAATTTATAATTTTGCACCAAAAGGAACTTAGAAAACTTACCTAACCTTATTATAACAAGAACAATTTATTTTAGCCTAACCAAACTAAATATATTTTAGATTTGTTTACAATAATTTAAACTAAACAAACACAGTGAAATATATTTTTTTCGTTAGGTTCAGAATGATTTTGGCGAAATTATTGCATACACAAATTTTCACTTGTCCTATATGGCAAGATGAACGTTGCTATTTAAGCCAAGATCGCAAGTTCTGCCTATTCGCCACGACATATATATATATATATATATATATATATATATATATATTATAATATATATATATATATATATATATATAAATATATATATATTATATAAATATATATATATACATATATATATATATATATATATTATATATATATATATTATATATATATATATATATATATATATATATATATAAAATATATATCACACACACACACACATATGTGTGTGTGTGTGTATGTCGTGCCGAATAGGTAAACCTGGCCAATTAACAAGAACTCATTTAAAATTAAGTACTTTCTAAAATTTTCTCTTATACATTTAAAGATATATTTTTTTCATTTATGTTAATATAAAAAAATAATGATTTTGTACCAAAAGTACCTTAGGAAACTTACCTAACCTTATTATAACAAACAAAATTTTATTTAGCCTAATCCAACTTAATATATTTTATGTAAGTTTACAATAATTTAATAATAAACAAACACAGTGAAATATATATTTTTCATTACGTTCACAATGATTTTTGCGAAATTGTTGCATATACAAGTTTTCGCTTGCCTTATTCGGCAAGAAGAGCGTTGCTATTTAAGCCAAAAATAGCAAGTTTTACCTATTTGACAGAACATATATACAGTGTTTATATGATTTAAAAAAAATGTTGAATACAAGCCTCGTATTTTTATATTTCAATTCACGATAAATACATTAACTTTAAACAAAATATGAACTTGCCCTTTTTGAGAAGAAGAAAAAAAAAAACTCTGGCGTCATAAATGCAAGACATTCAATTCTTCCTTAAGACGATCTCGCCAGAATGAAAGAAAAAAAAAGATCGTCCATGAAAAAAATCCAATTCCGTGTAGAGGTGGAATCCACGACATAAGCTTGGTGATAAAAAATAAATAAATGTGTAAAAGGATCCCACCGTGTGTGGGGTCCTGGATGAAACCTGCATCACGGGATGTGCGCTGACGTAGGATCCAAGCGGTATTTGAAGGATCCAAGCGGTATTGGAAGGATCCAAGCGGCGGTAGTAGGATCTTCTATCTGAATGCGGTATTGCAGATATGAGCGCCTGATCCTTCACTGCCAGGGAGGGCGAACAAGTAATTCATTCCTAGTCTGTTACTGTTTCTGCAAGAAAAAGGTGTGCGGCGGGTGGTGGAAAAGAGAGAGAGAAGAGAGAGAGAGGAGAGAGAGAGAGAGAGAGAGAGAGAGAGAGAGAGAGAGAGAGAGAGAGAGAGAGAGAGAGAGAGAGAGAGAGAGAGAGTTTTAAGCCAAGTGGAGCATTAGCAGCAGAATATTTTAAATCTCCAACTTCAAGATTATTCGAAGATGACATTTTTTTCTATAAACAAGAGAGGGTTGGGTGGCTGCTGGAACCTTTGAGTTCAGTCTTGAAGACCGGTGTAAGAAGACATTCTTCTCCAGCCTTAGGTGAAGTAGATGAAACAGATTCTTTTTTAATCCATTAAGTGAGGAACGTAGTAGACATTCTTCCATCTTAAGACGGGCGATAGAGACGATGACATTAAGATTCGCCCTTTAAAAAAATGGATAGAAGACTTTTTTTTTTTCAATCATAAGTGAGGTGTGTGTGGGGAGTGGGGAAGGTATTTTGGTTGAATTTTTAAGTTAGTAGTGAGTGTGTTGCTGATTGTCTTGTAACGGAGCACTCTTATAACTAGATTTATTTCTTATTTCTGATCCGAGAAGATATCCCCGTATTGCACAACTCCAGTCCCTTGTGCCTCAATGACCCGAGGAAAATAAGCCCAGTTCCTTGAATCAAGAGGCCCCTCACCACCATCAAGGCAAGATAATGCAATAAGGTAAAATAATACCGTACCATTTTGTGGCATGTAAAGAGTACGTAACTTTTATTCGGCGCATGTACACACCCTCACTGAAAGGCTATCTCCCCCAACCAGCGAACCAGGGGCTAAGGGTTGATGATGAGGCCCCATCGTTCAATCAGTACCCAGGTTCCAGCCAATGAGAAGATGGTTTTGGCAATCGTAGAGGTGATGTGGGTACCACTCACCTGTCTGCCCTTGTCATTCCCATTCTAGAGCTGGCCGAAGCACGGTCTGCTCTCTAGTGGCTTCTATTCTGCCTTGCTTACCGTGGAGTGCACTAATACCTATTGTTGTACATAGTGTATATAGTGTACATACTTCTGATCTAAATTGGTGAAGGATAATACAAGTCAAAAGTTTTTTCTGCTGTGTTTATTTTGCTCCCTTTACACCCAGGATAACAGGCCTTTGGGACTCCTGGGTTGTAATACATTTCGAGCTTAAAAGCGACAAAATGTCATCAACACACTCCATTAAATATACCAAATCTCTAAGCAGGAAACACGACTATTGAAATTTTGAAGACGGTCAGAGGAAACTGTGTCCACCTCTCACAAGGAAACGAACTCTTGGAATGGCCTATGTAGCAGTGTGCATAGTCCACCCACACATGTAAACACCCTCATGAATCTTGCCCAAGATACAGCACACCAGCTAGAAAATTTGAAGTCGATCGAACAAGGCGTTCTCGAGTGATACATAGGAAAATAAGTTGTGAGAAAGCACAGAAAAATGTTTCAGATAATGTTCCGAAAAATAGGAACATTTCTCCTCTTTAAACTTAAAAAAAAGGCACAATCAGCTGATTTTTCTCATTTATATTCTTTTAAAGTTCTCAATAATCCTTAAGGGAAAAATTTTTTTATTTTGATTTTTTAAAAAATCAGTTTGATATAACTGGTAAGAAAATTGTAATCGGCTGCCACTCAGCTCAAAATTATTACAAAATATTTCCTATGACGACACATCAGCATTTAGGGTTTGAAGCCGATCAGAAGAGGCGTTCATTAGTTTTTACATGGGAAACAATTTGGTTAATAAAATTTCAATTGAAATTTAAACTTACATGTGACAATTAATTAAATTAAACCTCGAATAAGTTTTAGCAATCGAAAAGGATTTCGAAATGTTTTATGAATATATTGTTTAAAGTAATTTCATCCAATTTAATTAACCAAATTGGTAAATTTGTATAGCAATTTTTTAAGTTATAATTTTCTTTGAAACTCTGATTCTTTTTTTTAAAGACTAAATCTAGTTGTAATAAAATTGAGCAAATTGAATGTAAAACTATGATCAAATGATATCAACCACAAGAATTGAAGCCGATAAAAGTCATCCAAATCTAAGCAGGATTACAACACAATTTGAAATTTTGCACAGAACAGGTCAGAAAGTGAAATAATGTACATCCACCTATACACAAGAGCACAACAGATATACTTGGAATGCTATGTTTAGCACATTTGCATAGTCATCATCACACATGTCAAACACCCTGCATGAAACTTGCGCCAAGATACAGCATCAACAGCTAGAAAATCATTGAGTCATCAACTAAGCTTCATACAGTGAACCACACGGATAAAGACAAATAAGCATTGTGCAGCACAACTGCACATCAAAATGTTTCAGATAACTGTTCACAGCAAAAATAGGAACAACCCTCTATTAAACATAAAACAAAGCACCAAATCAGCTAGATTGCAACCAACATGCTAAGTTCTCATAATCTTAAGGGAAAATTTTTTTTATTGATTCTTACTAGCACAAACTGTTGCAGAAACACTGTAGCACAACTGAGCATCGAAGCACTGAGCACAACACTGCAGCTCAAATGCATTACCAAAATTCAGCATCGAACATCAGCATCAACATGCACACCAACACTGAGCGATCAACACTAGCACAACTGGTAACACTGTTAACAAAATTTGCAACATTGAAATTTCACACTCAACACTGCAGCACAAACACTGCAGCACCAAACTGCAGCATCACACAGCACCAACACTGCGCACACACTGCAGCACCAACACTGCAGCATCAACACTGCAGCACAACTGACAGCACCAACACTGACATCAACCTGCAGCACCACATGCAGATCAACACTGCAGCATCACACTGCAGCATCAACATTGCAGCATCACACTGCAGCACAACACTGCAGCACCAACCAACTGCAGCACAACACTGCAGCACACAACATGCAGCACAACACTGCAGCATCAACACTGCAGCACCAGCATGAAGCACCAACACTCGTTACATTGACACCAACACTGAGCACCAACACTGCAGCACCAACACTGCAGCATCAACACTGCAGCACAAACTGAGCACCAACACTGAGCACCAACACTGTCAGCCACATACACTGCAGCATCAACACTGCAGCACCAACACTGCAGCACCATACACTGCAGTGCACGCAACCTGCAGCACCATACACTGCAGCATCCCCACTGCAGCACATACAACTGCAGCACCAAGCACTGAAGCACCAACATGCAGCACAACATGCGCACCAACACTGCACACAACACTCAGCACCAACACTGCAGCACCAACTTATGCAGCACACAACACTGAACAACATGCAGCACGCAACACTGAGCACCAACACTGCAGCACCAACACTGCAGTCACAACACTGCAGCACCAAACTGCAGCACCAACACTGCAGCACCAACACTGAGCACCACACTGCAGCACCAACACTGCAGCACCAACACTGCAGCACCAACACTGCAGCACCAACACTGCAGCATCAACACTGCAGCACCAACACTGCAGCACCAACACTGCAGCACACACTGCAGCACAACACTGCAGCACCAACACTGCAGCACCAACACTGCAGCACAACACTGGCACAGCACTCCAACACTGCAGCACCAGCACTGCAGCACCACATGCAGCACCAACACTGCAGCAACCAACAATGCAGCACCACACTGCACACACACTGCAGCACCAACACTGCAGCACCAACACTGCAGCACCAACACTGCAGCACCAACACTGCAGCACCAACACTGCAGCACCAACACTGCAGCACCAACACTGCAGCACTCAACACTGCAGCACCAACACTGCAGCACCAACACTGCAGCACCAACATGCAGACCACACTGCAGCACCAACATGCAGCACCAACACTGCAGCACCAACACTGCAGCACCAGACACTGCAGCACCAACATGCAGCACCAACACTGCAGCACCAACACTGCAGCACCAACACTGCAGCACAACCACCTGCAGCACCAACACTGCAGCACCAACACTGCAGCACCAACACTGCAGCACCAACACTGCAGCACCAACACTGCAGCACCAACACTGCAGCACCAACACTGCAGCACCAACACTGCAGCACCAACACTGCAGCACCAACACTGCAGCACCAACATGCAGCACCAACACTGCAGCACCAACACTGCAGCACCAACACTGCAGCACCAACACTGCAGCACCAACACTGCAGCACCAACACTGCAGCACCAACACTGCAGCACCAACACTGCAGACACCAACTAGCACAACACTGCAGCACCAACACTGCAGCACCAACACTGCAGCACCAACACTGCAGCACCAACACTCAGCACCAACATGCAGCACCAACACTGCAGCACCAACACTGCAGCACCAACACTGCAGCACCAACACTGCAGCACCAATACTGCTGAATTTCACTCTCCACCGTCGTCTTATTTTTTATGTCACCTGTTGTGAACGTTTGAAGTTCCGCCACTGTGGATTTGGGAAGTTATCCCAGCCATTCCTGGATGCTGAGGATGGCTTCCCTTCAAGGGAATCCATTCCTAGCATCCCTTTAGATCGGGGGGAGGGGGCTCCTGATCTTAGGGGTCTGAATGCCTTCCGTTCCCCAAGGCAGTACATGACCCTTACAGGTTTAGTGTTTCCTCATGAATGTAATAATAAATAATAATAATAATAATAATAATAATAATAATAATAATAATAATAATAATAATAATAGGAATGGATTCAGCAACTTTCGTCAGTGTACGTGTCAACACTCCACTTGCTCCAGGAATTTGGTCCTCGTTACCGTACACAAGTGTTGAAAATTTCAAGCGGATTAGATAAAGCATTCTCGAGTTATGGGCGAAAAAAAAATGAAATCTTGAAAGAAAATAAACCAGGCATCCTCTTAAAGGTCCTCCTTTGTGGCTACCTAACAAACTCTCAGTGGAACCAGAACTGTGATATTAGAAGCATACACTTGTGTATGCTTCTAATACAATTGTGTGCACCTGTGATATCAGTAGTATCAGTTATCAGTAGTGTCAGCAGTACTGTGCCTCATACCAGTAATCGTTAGGTGAATCACTCATTAACTGTTACGTGATTCACTGCTACCCTGCTAGCTGTGACGTCACGAGTCACCCTTTGAAAGTGTGCCCTCGGGCACTGCCCTCAGCTGAAGACGGGTACTGGTATGTGGCACAGTGCTACTGACACTACTGATAACTGATACTACTGATAGTGATACACCTGTATGAGCCTCTAATACAGTTGTGTGCACCTGTGATACAAACGAATGATCGGCTAATATGGTCTTGTGCATCTGTGATGCACACGTGTATAAATCTAAACCAGCTGCGGTCAGAGGTCACGTGTGGTCACTGTCCTAAGCTGTCTGGGAATTAGTGTAGGCTGTTACTGAGCACCATGGCCTGCTGAATTTTTTTGAAATCTCAGGTTAAAGTGTTGAAGAAGGAGGTTCTACTCCTTCAGGAGGAAAATAGGAGGCTGAAGCTTCGCCTAGATGGGTTTGGGAGTGAGTGTGAAATGATGGGAGCTGGTGAGGAAAAGCATACCACCAGTGAGCTAAAGAGTTGCAGCTGCTTTAAGTGGCAAGTGGTTCACAGTTCAGGAAGAAGGAAGATAAGGAAGGTTAACAGAGACGATGTGAAGGTAAGAAATCGATTCTCTGTTCTCCAGGACGAGTGTACTTCAGTGGTTAGTGAGGTTAAAGGTACCACTGACTCCCCTGCTAATTAAGGTAAGAATATTCTAATTGTAGGAGATTCTCAGGTAAGATATATGGACCTTGCATTTTGTAACAGAGATAGGAAGGTCAGACTACCAGAAGCTGGTGTTGGTGACACAGTCAGCAGGTTGGATAATATTATGTCATGTAATGGGAACAAGCCCATTATCTGTCTTAGTGCTGGTGGAAATGACATCAGGAAGGGCAGGAGACAGAAGCTGCTGGATAAATACAGGTCAGCCATAGAAAGTGTCAGGTCAAAGGGAGGGATTCCAACCATTTGTAGCATCTTGGCTGGAAGGTGAGTGGGCAATGAATGGATGTCTAGGGCAATTTGGTATAAATTGTTATCTAGACAGGTACTGCAAGGAGCTTGCAATCCCATTCATTGATAACTGGGACAAATTCTATGGCAAGCATGATATGTATGCAAGGGATGGGGTTCATCTCTCTGGGGCTGGAGTGGTTGCATTAGCCAATTTGATTGAGAGGGTCATTGATGACTTGTCTAGGAATTTAAACTGATTGATTATAGAGGTATGGGTGTTTGTGGGAAACTATCAGGCTGCAGTATTAAGGTTGAACACATCAGATATTACCGGGATATCTCAGGGATATGTTTAAAAGACAATATTCAAAATAAAGCTCCTAGTAGAGGCAAAGCAATTGATCAATAAACCAAGAGAGATAGTAGAGGGCAACGAGTGACTATCTCCCTTAAGGTTTACTATGCAAATAGTAGAAGTCTAAGAAATAAGACAGATGAGCTAAGATTACTTGTTTTCATGTGTAAAACAGCTGTTTGCTTCTATATAACAGCTGTGTGCACCTATAAAACGCCTGTGTTTACCAATGATACAGCTGCGTGCGCTACCAATATAGCTGTGCACATCTCTGATATACCTATGTGCAACAGGAATACAGGTGTGTGCACCAATGATACAGCTATGTACGCCAGAAATATAGCAGTGTGCACCAATGATACAACTGTGTGCACCAGTAATATATGTGTGAACCAGTAATACACGCAAACAACTCAATATGCAAATTTAAATATTCCCAACCTAATTATGTATCATCAAAAGTAATATTATGTATCACCAGAAATAATATTATGTATCACCAGAAGTAATATTCGTATATTCGCAGCACTGTTGTATGGGCTGCTATTTTTGGTATATAATAAATTGCGACATTTGATATAGACACGTTTTTGTATTGGTAATTTTAAGTTATATTGCGCCTTGTGAACGTCTTTTGTCCCACCTGGGATCTCGGTAATAAAACTCTTTATTTGTTCTTCCTTTTATATTCTGCACAATGTAGTCTATGTTCAGACAGGTACACACTCCCCTGTGTGTGTGTGTGTGTGTGTGTGTGTGTGTGTGTGTACACTTGCTCGTTAAGGCAAATATCTAATCGGCCAATCACGTGGCAGCGCTTCAATGTGCCTAATAAAGTGGCCACTGAGTTTGTATACACACACACACACACACACACACACACACACACACACACACACAGACCGTCTCTTCACACCAGTGAAGAGGCGGGTTCAAGAGCTACGAATCGACCCCTGCAACTACAAATAGTTAAATACAAATAGGTAAGTCCACACACACACACACACACACACACACACACACACACATACAAGATACTGCGGGGAATAGACAAGGTGGACAGAGATAGGATGTTCCAGAGAGGGGACACAGGAACAAGGGGTCACAACTGGAAGCTGAAGACTCAGACGAGTCACAGGGACGTTAGGAAGTATTTCTTCAGTCATAGAGTCGTCAGGAAGTGGAATAGCCTAGCAAGTGAAGTAGTGGAGGCAGGAACCATACATAGTTTAAGAAGAGGTATGCTAAAGCTCAGGAAGCAGAGAGAGAGGACCTAGTAGCAATCAATGAAGAGGCGGGGCCAGGAGCTGAGTCTCGACCCCTGCAACCACAATTAGGTGAATTAGGTGAGTACACACACACACATATACTGAGTGATCCTCACGGTGATCCATTCACTCTGATGAGACTGATGTCGTGTGTCAACTGTCATGTGTCACAGCATGTCATGTGTCATATGTCATAACGTGTCATGTGTGGCGTGTCATAACGTGTCATGTGTGGCGTGTCATAACGTGTCATGTGTGGCGTGTCATAACGTGTCATGTGTCGCGTGTCATAACGTGTCATGTGTGGCGTGTCATAACGTGTCATGTGTCGCGTGTCATAACGTGTCATGTGTGGCGTGTCATAACGTGTCATGTGTCGCGTGTCATAACGTGTCATGTGTCGCGTGTCATAACGTGTCATGTGTCGCGTGTCATAACGTGTCATGTGTCGCGTGTCATAACGTGTCATGTGTCGCGTGTCATAACGTGTCATGTGTCGCGTGTCATAACGTGTCATGTGTCGCGTGTCATAACGTGTCATGTGTCGCGTGTCATAACGTGTCATGTGTGGCGTGTCATAACGTGTCATGTGTCGCGTGTCATAATGTGTGTCATGTGTCGCGTGTCATAACGTGTCATGTGTCGCGTGTCATAACGTGTCATGTGTCGCGTGTCATAACGTGTCATGTGTCGCGTGTCATAACTGTCATGTGGTGTCATACGTGTTTGTCGCGTGTCATAACGTGTCATGTGTCGCGTGTCATAACGTGTCATGTGTCGCGTGTCATAACGTGTCATGTGTCGGTGTCTAAGTGTCATGTGTGCGTTCATAACGTGTCATGTGTCGCGTGTCATAATGTGTGTCATGTGTCGCGTGTCATAACGTGTCATGTGTGGCGTGTCATAACGTGTCATGTGTCGCGTGTCATAACGTGTCATGTGTCGCGTGTCATACGTGTCATGTGTGCGTGTCATAACGTGTCATGTGTCGCGTGTCATAAGTTGTCATGTGTCGCGTGTCATAACGTGTCATGTGTCGCGTGTCATAACGTGTCATGTGTCGCGTGTCATAACGTGTCATGTGTCGCGTGTCATAACGTGTCATGTGTCGCGTGTCATAACGTGTCATGTGTCGCGTGTCATAACGTGTCATGTGTCGCGTGTCATAACGTGTCATGTGTCGCGTGTCATAACGTGTCATGTGTCGCGTGTCATAACGTGTCATGTGTCGCGTTTTAAGTGTCATGTGTCGCGTTCATAACGTGTCATGTGTCGCGTGTCATAACGTGTCATGTGTCGCGTGTCATAACGTGTCATGTGTCGCGTGTCATAAGGAAGAAGAGGTTGCGTTAATTTACAATGATAAAAATTAAGAATGGCTGTTCGATATAATAATAATAATAAATAATAATAATAATAATAATAATAATAATAATAATAATAATAATAATAATAATAATAATAATAATAATAATAATAATAATAATAATAATAATAATAATAATTATTATTATTATTATTATTATTATTATTATTATTTTCTTTTAATATGGCTGTCATTCCTTATTCAACAGTTATTACTGATTCATATTTGATACTGTTGCTTCTGACGTCAACACCGTTGCCCTTCTTCTCTGCTTCCCCTCTCCCTCATCTTCGCCTCTTTCCACCTCCCTCTCTTCCTATTTATTTTTTTCTGCCTTCTCTCCTCCCCTCTCTCACTAGTTCTTCCCTCTAGCCCACCCATCCGTCCACCACACCAACCACCAACCCTCCATCATCGTCTCGAGGAAGCTAAAGGATGGCTAATGACAGCGAGGTGTTAGTGTAGTGACTGGTGTGAGGTGTTAGTGTAGTGACTGGTGTGAGGTGTCAGGGTAGTGACTGGTGTGAGGTGTCAGGGTAGTGACTGGTGTGAGATGTTAGTGTAGTGACTGGTGTGAGGTGTCAGGGTAGTGACTGGTGTGAGGTGTTAGTGTAGTGACTGGTGTGAGGTGTTAGTGTAGTGACTGGTGTGAGGTGTCAGGGTAGTGACTGGTGTGAGGTGTCAGGGTAGTGACTGGTGTGAGATGTTAGTGTAGTGACTGGTGTGAGGTGTCAGGGTAGTGATTGGTGTGAGGTGTCAGGGTAGTGACTGGTGTGAGGTGTTAGTGTAGTGACTGGTGTGAGGTGTCAGGGTAGTGACTGGTGTGAGGTGTCAGGGTAGTGACTGATGTGAGGTGTTAGTGTAGTGACTGGTGTGAGGTGTCAGGGTAGTGACTGGTGTGAGGTGTCAGGGTAGTGACTGGTGTGTGGTGTTAGTGTAGTGACTGGTGTGAGGTGTCAGGGTAGTGACTGGTGTGAGGTGTCAGGGTAGTGACTAGTGTGTGGTGTTAGTGTAGTGACTGGTGTGTGGTGTTTGTGTAGTGACTGGTGTGTGGTGTCAGGGTAGTGACTGGTGTGAGGTGTTAGTGTAGTGACTGGTGTGTGGTGTTAGTGTAGTGACTGGTGTGAGGTGTTAGTGTAGTGACTGGTGTGTGGTGTCAGGGTAGTGACTGGTGTGAGGTGTCAGGGTAGTGACTGGTGTGAGGTGTTAGTATAGTGACTGGTGTGTGGTGTCAGGGTAGTGACTGGTGTGAGGTGTCAGGGTAGAGACTGGTGTGTGGTGTTAGTGTAGTGACTGGTGTGAGGTGTCAGGGTAGTGACTGGTGTGAGGTGTTAGTGTAGTGACTGGTGTGAGGTGTCAGGGTAGTGACTGGTGTGTGGTGTCAGGGTAGTGACTAGTGTGTGGTGGTAGTGTAGTGACTGGTGTGTGGTGTTTGTGTAGTGACTGGTGTGAGGTGTTAGTGTAGTGACTGGTGTGTGGTGTCAGGGTATTGATGGTGTGAGGTGTTAGTGTAGTGACTGGTGTGTGGTGTTAGTGTAGTGACTGGTGTGAGGTGTTAGTGTAGTGACTGGTGTGTGGTGTTAGTGTAGTGACTGGTGTGAGGTGTCAGGGTAGTGACTGGTGTGAGGTGTTAGTGTAGTGACTGGTGTGAGGTGTTAGTGTAGTGACTGGTGTGAGATGTTAGTGTAGTGACTGGTGTGTGGTGTTAGTGTAGTGACTGGTGTGTGGTGTTTGTGTAGTGACTGGTATGTGGTGTCAGTGTAGTGACTGGTGTGAGGTGTTAGTGTAGTGACTGGTGTGTGGTGTCAGGGTAGTGACTGGTGTGAGTTGTTAGTGTAGTGACTGGTGTGTGGTGTTAGTGTAGTGACTGGTGTGAGGTGTTAGTGTAGTGACTGATGTGTGGTGTTAGTGTAGTGACTGGTGTGAGGTGTCAGGGTAGTGACTGGTGTGAGGTGTTAGTGTAGTGACTGGTGTGAGGTGTCAGGGTAGTGACTGGTGTGTGGTGTCAGGGTAGTGACTGGTGTGTGGTGTTAGTGTAGTGACTGGTGTGTGGTGTTTGTGTAGTGACTGGTGTGTGGTGTCAGGGTAGTGACTGGTGTGGGGTGTTAGTGTAGTGACTGGTGTGTGGTGTCAGGGTAGTGACTGATGTGTGGTGTCAGGGTAGTGACTGGTGTGAGGTGTCAGGGTAGTGACTGGTGTGAGGTGTCAGGGTAGTGACTGATGTGTGGTGTCAGGGTAGTGACTGATGTGTGGTGTCAGGGTAGTGACTGATGTGTGGTGTCAGGGTAGTGACTGGTGTGTGGTGTCAGGGTAGTGACTGGTGTGAGGTGTGTCAGGGTAGTGACTGATGTGAGGTGTCAGGGTAGTGACTGGTGTGAGGTGTCAGGGTAGTGACTGGTGTGAGGTGTCAGGGTAGTGACTGGAGTGAGGTGTCAGGGTAGTGACTGGTGTGAGGTGTCAAGGTAGTGACTGATGTGTGGTGTCAGGGTATTGACTGGTGTGAGGTGTCAGGGTAGTGACTGGTGTGAGGTGTCAGGGTAGTGACTGGTGTGAGGTGTCAGGGTAGTGACTGGTGTGAGGTGTCAGGGTAGTGACTGGTGTAAGGTGTCAGGGTAGTGACTGGTGTGAGGTGCCAGGGTAGTGACTGGTGTGAGGTGTCAGGGTAGTGACTGGTGTGAGATGTCAGGGTAGTGACTGGTGTGAGGTGCCAGGGTAGTGACTGGTGTGAGGTGTCAGGGTAGTGACTGTGTGAGTGTCAGAGGTATGACAGGGTGGTAGCAGGATGGTGTGTGGTGTCAGGGTAGTGACTGGTGTGAGGTGTCAGTGTGACTGTGTAGTGATGGTGTGATGGTGTGAGGTGTCAGGTATGATGGTGTGAGGTGTCAGGGTAGTGACTGGTGTGAGGTGTCATGTAGTGATGGTGTGGGTGTCAGTGATGGTGTGAGTGTCAGTAGTGACTGTATGTGTGGTTTCAGGATAGTGACTGGTGTGAGGTGTCAAGGTAGTGACTGGTGTGAGGTGTCAGGGTAGTGGGTGGTGTGAGGTGTCAAGGTAGTGACTGGTGTGAGGTGTCAGGTTGATAGTGATGGTGTCAGGTGTGAATGGTGTCAGGGTAGTAAGTGGTGTGAGGTGTCAAGGTAGTGACTGATGTGTGGTGTCAGGGTAGTGACTGGTGTGGGTTCAAGGTAGTGACTGGTGTGAGGTGTCAGGGTAGTGGTGGTGTGAGGTGTCAGGGTAGTGACTGGTGTGAGGTGTCAGGGTAGTGACTGGTGTGAGGTGTCAGGGTAGTGACTGGTGTGAGGTGTCAGGTAGTAGTGACTGTGTGTGAGGTTGGTGCAGGGTAGTGACTGGTGTGAGGTGTCAGTGTAGTGACTGGTGTCAGGTGTGAAGTGTCAGGGTAGTAACTGGTGTGAGGTGTCAAGGTAGTGACTGATGTGTGGTGTCAGGGTAGTGAATTGTGTGAGGTGTCAGGGTAGTGACTGATGTGTGGTGTCAGGGTAGTGACTGATGTGTGGTGTCAGGGTAGTGACTGGTGTGAGATGTCAAGGTAGTGACTGATGTGTGGTGTCAGGGTAGTGACTGATGTGTGGTGTCAGGGTAGTGACTGTTGTGAGGTGTTAGTGTAGTGACTGGTGTGAGGTGTCAGGGTAGTGACTGGTGTGAGGTGTCAGGGTAGTGACTGGTGTGAGGTGTCAGGGTAGTGACTGGTGTGAGGTGCCAGGGTAGTGACTGGTGTGAGGTGTCATGGTAGTGACTGGTGTGAGGTGTCATGGTAGTGACTGGTGAGAGTGTCAGGGTAGTGACTGGTGTGAGGTGTCAGGGTAGTGACTGGTGTGAGGTGTCATGGTAGTGATGGTGTGAGGTGTCAGGGTAGTGACTGGTGTGAGGTGTCATGGTAGTGACTGGTGTGAGGTGTCAGGGTAGTGACTGGTGTGATGTGTCAGGGTAGTGACTGGTGTGAGGTGTCAGGGTAGTGACTGGTGTGTGTGTCAGGGTATGACATGGTGATGAGGTGTCAGGGTAGTGACTGTGTTGAGTGCAGGTAGTGACTGGTATGAGTGTCAGGTAGTGACATCGGTGGAGGTGTCAGGGTAGTGACTGTTGTGAGGTGTCAGGGTAGCGGGTGGTGTGTAGTCACTACTGCGCTACACACACACCTCCACTAATGCTGTCACCACTAGTGATGTGTTCAGCAGGTTTTGCCTCCTCTACATCACGTGCCCGACCTCCAAACCCCTAAACAAATTACGCAGTTAATCAAGATTACAAAAGGGGAAAAAAAAAAAAAACAAAGGGCTCTCTGTCTGTGGTGTTGGGTGAAAGATGGTAAGACGTGTTACGGCGTTTAGCAGTGATTTGATATGCGCAGCTGAATGAGAATTAGGCTG
>NC_069409.1:72634574-72637074 GCF_026875155.1 Cherax quadricarinatus
ATATATATATATTCTTGGTAACAGTAACGTCCCAGGAAAGTACTGTACTACCGTCCGAAGAGAGTGTGAAACGGAAATCGGCTGTTTTACACTGGTAGGATTGCTTGTGTTATTTGTTCGTGTCTCATGTGATGGCAGGTACGTCCTGCTATCGTTACTAACACATACTACATGCTAGACACATGCAGCTGTGCTTGTATATGTATGTGTATACACTCTCACCTGAGTTTCCTTAAAATTTCTTAATAGTTCTCGCTCTTGTAGTGTTGCCTGTCATCTCCATGGGGAGATGACACGCATTGCTTGCGGAGGACGCAGTCCTCCGCAAGCAATGCCTGTCATAATAGGCGGCTAAAATGCCAGGAACAAGGGGGCTAGCAACCCCTTCTCCTGTATAAATTACTAAAAAAAACGGATGCTGGAGTGTAAGTAAAGCAACATTTGTGAATTCAGGAGGGAAACCGGTTAGACTACTTGAGTGCTGGAGGGTGAGAAGTAGAGTGCCTGCACTCTGAAGGACGGGGTGGGGGAGGGAGGGGTGTTGCTGTTCGGAAGCCTATGTGGACACTGATGCAAGTGCGTTTTTTTTTCAAAACAGCGATTGAATGAGTGATAGTGAATGTGTTTTCTCTTTTTTTCCCCACCCTGCCTCGGTGGGAGACTGCCGGCGTGTTTAAAGAAGATATTGAGAGAGGTGTTGCACACCTGACTCTGTAATGCATTTCGTAAAAAAATAAGAGAATCATTTATTTATTGTTGTTTTACAGCCTATAAAAGACCCCTTGTTAATGATTATTATTATTATTGTGTTTATTTATATTTCGCTAATAAATTAGAAGGGTTGTTCTCGTAGAACGTTAGGTTCAAAATTACTCTCACTATTTGTTACCAGAGGGACACACAACCACACTAATTATTGTCACTGTTTTCCTCTTCACCCCTACAAGTTTAGTGCCTCTCATTAATAATAATAATAATAATAATAATAATAATAATAATAAAAATAATAATAATAATAATAATATAAAAACGAAGGAGAGAAATTCTTGGGGTTGAGAGCGATCACCTCGCCGCAACACTTTAAGTCTAAGACAACCTGAAGAAGATTTCGGAGTCACTGCCGGGTCTCTTGGTAATTACTTTTATGTATGAAGGAATGCGAAGGGGAGGGGAGAGTGCTGAAAAGCCTTGGTCCCTTGACGCTTATTGAGTTCTCTCTCTCTCTCTCTCTCTCTCTCTCTCTCTCTCTCTCTCTCTCTCTCTCTCTCCTCTCTCTCTTTCTCCCTACCTTTAATTTGATGTATTTTTCTCAGTCTGCCGAGTCTCTTGCTGCGATGATCCTGATTAGTAGTTCCTTCAGGAGGGGGGGTGTCTAAGTACCTGGGGAGGAGGAGGGTTCTTTATTCTAGGCATTTGAACTGCCCCCTCCCCTCTTAATAGGGTTGAACCTGATGGCCTCGAACTGCCCAGGAGCGGTATAACTCCCACGGGTTCAGAATTTCCTCCCCATGAATGTGATTGAATCTCTGGACCTCAGTGATGAGGGTAGCTCCTCTTATCACTGTGCAACGGTAACTGCTATGCCATGAATGTGACACTTTGAATAGCAGTTCTTTTCCTCTTCCTCCTCCTCCTCTTCCTTTTCTTAGGCTCCTCTTTATTCAGTAGCATCAGTGAAGACTTGCATCAGTAATCTTATTTAGCGTGGCTTCAGCATTTGCGATGAGGTCTGGCCACAGATCTTTTCTTCCCTCATTCACCTCATAAATCTTGTTTGTGATCGTGTCTGTCCTCGCATCTATTACTCTAATGTTCCTTCCTTCTTGGTTTGGTCGAGTTTATTACGGAGGAGGGAGAGGGGAAGGGAGGGGGGATGTAGAAGTCTTGTGAAGGGGTTGGTGGAGAGCTTGTAGGAGTGGTTGAGGGTAGGGAGGGTGATGAGAGCTACAGTTGAAGGATGTGAAGATTAAGAATGTAGTTGGGGCTGAATTCATTAGGTTGCGGGGGGGGGGGGTGAGAGGGGAAGAACTGAATCTCTTATAGCATTGTGGCTGTCTCGATGATATGAAGAGGGGAGGGGGGAGGGGGTAATGATAGAGGTGTAGGCATTTACTCTGGGGTGACTGACACCGCGGTAGTGTTTGGGTTGCTTAGAGGAAGTGTGAGGTGGGATAGAGTGGGTGGTAAGAAGTGTGAGGGTGGGTAAGGGTGGGTGGGAGGAAGTGTGAGGGTGGGCTAGGGTGGGTGGAAGAAAGTGTGAAGGTGGGCTAGGGTAGGCGGGAGAAAGTGTGAGGGTGGGCAAGGGTGTGTGGGATTTACAGACACAACCAATAATGTCGGATCACTGTCAAATTACAAAGGTGTTTCTAGTACCATAGGAAAGAAAGTAAGAAAAAAACAAATTTCACTTCTTAATATACGGTGACATTTCCATTGATCTGACGATCAGTTTCAGGTCAGGCATAGAATCACAGATATAGAATCTCCAAATATTTTATTT
>NC_069409.1:72644574-72699574 GCF_026875155.1 Cherax quadricarinatus
ATGGAGATATCTTCAGTGATGGAGATGTCTTCAGTGATGGAGATATCTTCAGTGATGGAGATGTCTTCAGTGATGGAGATGTCTTCAGTGATGGAGATGTCTTCAGTGATGGAGATATCTTCAGTGATGGAGATGTCTTCAGTGATGGAGATATCTTCAGTGATGGAGATGTCTTCAGTGATGGAGATATCTTCAGTGATGGAGATGTCTTCAGTGATGGAGATGTCTTCAGTGATGGAGATGTCTTCAGTGATGGAGATGTCTTCAGTGATGGAGATGTCTTCAGTGATGGAGATGTCTTCAGTGATGGAGATGTCTTCAGTGATGGAGATGTCTTCAGTGATGGAGATATCTTCAGTGATGGAGATGTCTTCAGTGATGGAGATGTCTTCAGTGATGGAGATGTCTTCAGTGATGGAGATGTCTTCAGTGATGGAGATGTCTTCAGTGATGGAGATATCTTCAGTGATGGAGATGTCTTCAGTGATGGAGATGTCTTCAGTGATGGAGATATCTTCAGTGATGGAGATGTCTTCAGTGATGGAGATATCTTCAGTGATGGAGATGTCTTCAGTGATGGAGATATCTTCAGTGATGGAGATGTCTTCAGTGATGGAGATGTCTTCAGTGATGGAGATGTCTTCAGTGATGGAGATGTCTTCAGTGATGGAGATGTCTTCAGTGATGGAGATATCTTCAGTGATGGAGAACTCTTCTCCAGGCTGAGGGACTGACCACCTCAAACACTATTTCGCCTAATGTGTAGGTGCAACGTTGCAACACAATAAAGACACCCAACTATTGCACATGTGTCTTAATAATCAACTTGCCCATATTTTGTACCATTTTCAACTTGTGGTGCACACGACTCCTCAAAACATTCCAACTGTTACCAGAAAAAAACTTTGAAGTTATTTGCCAACATCTATTTGCATGAGACAACTTTTTCGAAACCACAGCATATTAAAACAAACTCTAGAAACCGTCTCAGTGCAAGTGATGTCATGCGTGTGAATATTTGTAAAAAATAAAACAAGAACCTGGTTTTATTATCCTCACTAATGAACATCAACAACAAAATTATCTTTAAATATGACAAACGTATATTTTTTTATGTTGACCTACATCCCTCTATATTTGCTTCGGTTGTGACAATAAACAGGTTTATCTCAACGAAATTATATATATACATATATATATATATATATATATATATATATATATATATATATATATATATATATATATATATATATATATATATATATATATATATGGAGGTACCACCTCTAGAACTGGACTGGGGATCCTCATCCTCAGAAAAGAGAATAATCGTACTACAGGAAAAACAACTCAAGGTTCTCCCCGGAGCTGCTTGAATATTTTCTTCTCCTACTTCCCCCTATATTCTATGTGGACTTTGTTTATAGACAGAATACATTAACAAAGATACAGTGGGAAAAAGAACAACATAAATGACATTTCAGAGCTTACATCTTGAACGCTTTGTCCAGTTCCACGGCGGTGGACCGTGTGCCCAGAATGCTGCAGGCATTTCCCCTCTGGATCGCAACACTGACTCTCTGAAAGAGGAAGTTGGCCGCTCTGTTGTCCTTGGTTTCTGTGACGAGTTTTTCACCCAATTCTTTCAGGAACTTTAGAGCACACTTGCCCCATACTCAAAGGGTCTCCTACCCTACTGGGATGAAGTTATAGCAAGGGGGCAGATCTTTGTATTTGTTAATATTCTGGGTCCACCAGCGTAGAGGCACAGGTGTAGTCCCATACACTGTGCTTACCATCCTTCCAGGGTAGCATAGTGGGTCCATCAGGACACTTTTGACTTCCGTCAGACCTCGGTACTTGGGGTTCCCGTTGAGCTGGGCAACGGGCTGTGGCGAGACTTCTCTTGATGATGTCGTTGACCTCCTCAAGTATATCATTCTTCCCTTCGGTTATCTATGTATGAAATCCATATTGTGTGAATAAATATGACAAGGAAACATAGAAAGCATTTATATCCACTATGTAACTATAGAGCAGCAGAATGTACCTGTCTTTGACGGATAATAAAACTCTTCCATACTCCTTTCTCATTTTCTTTCTCGCTCCCATCTGTCATCTTCCCCTTCCCCTCTTCCCTTTCCTTTCTCCTTTTCCCTACCTCTTCTTCCATATTCCTTCCCTCTCGTCTGTCTTTATTTTTTCACTCCACATCTGGCGTCAATTAGAGGCTGTCTCGTCCCATTAGCTGTCAATTTAGCTTGCCTCGTTAAACACAAGAACAACGATAAACCAGTCTCCTCCACCTCCCCCCGTAAGAACCCTCTTTCCACCACATAATAACCCCCTCCCCCTATAACTGCCACCATAACAATCCCTATCTCTCCCTAACCCTCCAATTATCACCTAAACGAACTTCTCCCTCCTCAGAAACCTAACAATCGCATTAACTACCGCCTCAACTACCTCTCCCTCCTCCTTCAATCTCCTTATATTCAGATGCATACAAATTCCACAAGCCTTTCATCGGGACATTTGTGATCTCAGTGAGCATTTGTGATCCCAGTGAGCATTTGTGATCCCTGGAGGTTACCTGGAGGTTATTCCGGGGATCAACGCCCCCGCGACCCGGTCCATGACCAGGCCTCCCGATGGATCAGGGCCTGATCAACTAGGCTGTTACTGCTGGCCGCACGCAGTCCAACGTACGAGCCACAGCCCGGCTGATCCGGCATTGACTTTAGGTATCTGTCCAGCTCTCTCTAGAAGGCAGCCAGGGGTTTATTGGCAATTCCCCTAATGCTTGATGGGAGGCTGTTGAACAGTTTTGGGCCCCGGACACTTATGGTGTTTTCCCTTAGTGTATCAATGGCGCCCCCACTTTTTATTGGGGGCATTTTGCATCGCCTGCCCAGTCTTTTACTTTCGTAGGGAGTGATTTCTGTGTGCAGATTTGGGACCATTCCTTCCAGGATTTTCCAAGTGTAGATTATGATATATCTCTCCCTCCTGCATGATATATCTCTCCCTCCTGCGTTCCAACGAGTACAAGTCAAGTGCTTCCAAGCGTTCCCAGTAGTTACGGTGCTTGACAGAACTTATACGTGCAGTAAAGGATCTCTGTACACTCTCTAGATCTGCGATTTCACCTGCTTTCAATGGAGATGTTAATGTACAGCAGTATTCCAGCCTAGAGAGAACAAGTGATTTGAAAAGGATCATCATTGGCTTGGCATCTCTCGTTTTGAACGTTCTCATTATCCATCATATCATTTTCTTTGCACTTGTGATCGTGGCACTGTTGTGATCCTTGAAAGTGAGATCCTCAGACAATACTAGTCCCAGGTCCCTTACATTATTTTTCCGCTCTATTGTATGGTCAGAGTGTGTAGTATACTCTGTTCTAGTTATTATCTCCTCCAGTTTTCCATAACGGAGTAGTTGGAATTTGTCCTCATTGAACATCATATTGCTTACCGTTGCCCACTGGAAAACTTTGTTTATATCTTCTTGGAGGTTAACCGCGTCCTCAGCAAATGACAGCCTCATGCAGATCCTAGTATCATCCGCAAAGGATGATATGGTGCTGTGGTGTATATCTCTGTTTATGTCTGATATGAGGATAAGGAATAAGATGGGGGCGAGCACTGTGCCTTATGGAACAGAGCTCTTCACTATGGCAGCCTCCGATTTAACTCTGTTGACCACTACTCTTTGTGTTCGATTTGTTAGGAAGTTGAAGTTCCATCTACCCACTTTCCCAGTTATTCCTTTAGCACGTATTTTTTGGGCTATTACGCCATGATCGCATTTGTCAAATGCTTTTGCAAAGCCTGTGTATATTACATCTGCATTCTGATTTTCTTCCAGTGCATCCAAGGCCATATCATAGTGATCCAGTAGTTGTGAGAGGCAGGAGCGACCTGCCCTGAACCCATGTTGCCCTGGATTGTGCAGATTTTGGGAATCCAGGTGATTTGCAATCCTGCTTCTTAGCACTCTTTCAAAGATTTTTATAATGTGGGACGTCAGAGCTATTGGTCTATAGTTCTTAGCTAATGCTTTGCTGCCACCTTTATGGAGTGGGGCTATATCCGTTGTTTTAAGTGACTGTGGAATTTCACCCATGTCCAAGCTCCTCCTCCATAGTGTACTTAGGGCATGCGAGAGGGGTTTCTTGCAGTTCTTAATGAAAACAGAGTTCCACGAGTCTGGGCCCGGGACTGAGTGCATGGGCATGTCAATGGCTTTTTCGAAATCTATCAGAGTTAGGGTAATGTCGGAAATCTGGCATACATTTATGGAGTTTTGAGGCTCATTCATGAAGAAATCATTTGGGTCGTCGATCCTCAGACCGATTAGTGGTTCACTAAACAGAGTCGTACTGGGATTTCAATATTTCACTCATTTCCTTGTTGTCATCTGTGTAAGTCCCATCCTGTCTGGGTAAGGGCCCGATACTAGATGTGGTATTTGCCTTGTTTTTGGCATGTGAAAAGAAATATTTTGAATTTCTTTCAATTTCACTAGTAGCTTTAAGCTCCTCCTGTCTCTCCTGGTTCCTGTAAGAGTCATTTAAGCTTAAGTTCGATAGTTTCCACTTCCCTGGTCAGCGCCTCCTTTCGTGTATCAGATATTCTAGCACTCCTGAGGAGCTCAGTGACTTTTCGTCGTCTTCTGTAGAGGGAGCGTCTTTCTCTCTCCAGTTTACTCCTGCTCTTCTTCTTTCTTAGGGGAATATGCCTAGAACATGCTTCAGCTGCCAGGAAGTTGATCCTTTCATGTCATTTAAGACATCTTCCCAACATGTTTCGTTTAGGACATGGTTTACCTGGTCCCAGTTGATATTCTTGTTGTTGAAGTTGTATTTTGTGAAGACATCTTCACAGGTACATGCATTCTGTGATCAGGACCCCCATGCATGTACGTCTGGACTTCGATTAGGTTGTGATAGGAATTAGTTGTTTTTTATATTCTTATGTCTCTTATCAGGTCCTCATTATTTGTGAAGATAAGGTCAAGTGTGTTTTCTAGTCTTGTTGGCTCCACTATCTGCTGGCTTAGGTGTGGTTTTCGCAGAGACTTAGTAGCTCATGATGTGTGTGACCTTTCATCTGCGCTACCTCCGGGGATTGTTTCAGCTATAACATTATTTGTTACATTCTTCCATTTTGTATGCCTTAGGTTGAAATCACCAAAGCAGTAAGATGGTTGGGGATGGAGCTGGAAGGGGTTTTTCCCGACAGTAATCAATTTTCAGTAGCTGTTTCCCTTGAACTGTTGTGAGGTTGCATCTGGTGGCTTATATACAACCACAATGACTAGGTTTTGGTTCTCGATCTTTATGATAGAACTTCAACTAAATCATTTGTTTGGGGTTTAGCAACTCCGTGCAGATGAGGGACTCTTTTTACATTCAGGGCCCAAACCCCCCTTGTTGCCTGTTCATTCTGTCGCCCTCTAAAAAGGTTGTAACCAAATTATCCATATTTCACTGTCAAGGTGAAACTTTCGTGTGAGTCTCTGTGAAGGCTGCAAAATTGCATTAGACTCCCCTAGAAGTTTCCCCTGATAAAAGGTTTTTTTGTTGTGGTGGGGGGCTTTAAAGGCCTGTTATTGCAATATGAACGAGGGTTTTTTCTGTGTTGTTGGGGGGATTTTTTTTATTGGCATAGTAGTGAGCATTTGTGTCCAATGAGCATTTGTGATCCCAATGAGCATTTGTGATGCCAATGAGCATTTATGACAAAAACCTATTAAACCTACGGTGGATAACAAGCTGCCAGGGATGGGTAACTAAGGTTGTGGCGTAATAGGTGAATGAAGACTACCCTCCCTTCCTTCCTCCTCCTCATCCCCTCCCTCCCTTCCATTCTCATCCCCTCTCTTCCTTCCCCTTCTCATCCTCTCTCTTCATTCCCCTTCTCATCCCCTCTCTTCCTTCCCCTTCTCATCCCCTCCTGATGCTTTCTCACACTTCCTTTGACTTTCCCCCGTTTCCCTTTCCCCGTCTTCCCTTCCATCTCTCCTTCCTACCCCCGTCCTTTCTTTCTCTTCAACTCCCCTCCTTCACCTCTCCCATTCTCCCTTTCCCCTGTGCTCTGGGGAAGAGGAGAATAAGACGACAAAAGTACGACAAAAGTATTCCTTATCTATCTTGTAGATCAGCAGGTGGTGGGTGGTTGGGCGGTGGGTTGGTGGGTGGTGGGTTTGTGGGTGGTGGGTTGTGGGTGGCAGTCACAAGTTTACAACTTGTAAAATAACTACCACACTTACATATTTACGGTAACATACGTAACAGGTTAGCTTACGATAAGTTAGGTTAGGTTAGTTTACGATAGGTTAGCTTAGGTTAGCCTACGAAAACCTGAAAATAAAAAAAAAACGTGTGTTTTTCTACGAATAAGGAGAGTGTGAAAGCCGCAGCTGTGTCACGTCTGACACCAAGAACTGTGAGGAAAATACGAGGAACGTAGAATTCTGAACGTGTATTGCTGCGAGGTGGGTTGCCATATCTGTCCTGTGGACGGTAGCGCAATATCGTAGTAGGATGAAAGTAGACCTTGGAATAGGTCTCATTAAATGTCTAGCCTTTGAGTATTTACAAATATTATGATCTGTAACGAGTAAACTGAGGATACTTAAGGTTTCTGGTATCTTATTTTTACTAATAAGATACTCGGACATATATAGAATGCCCGGACACATACTGAATGCCCAGATATATACAGAATGCCCGGAGATATATAGGATGCCCGGACATATTTTCAGGATGCCCTAAGATATATAGGATGCCCGGACGTATATAAGATACCCGGACCTATACAAGATGCAGGGACATATATAGAATACCCGGACGTATATAAGATACCCGGACACATATAGGATTCCTGGACATATATAGGATTCCTGGACATATATAGGATACCTGGACGTATATAAGATACCCGGACTTATTCAGGATAACAAAAAATGTCACAATACCGTGACTGGAACGATACACAAATAACCCGCAAATAGAAGAGAGGAGCTTACGACGACGTTTCGGTCCGACTTGGACAGTAGTAGTAGTAGTAGTACTAGTAGAAGTAGTAGTAGTAGTAGTAGTAGTAGTAGTAGTAGTAGTAGTAGTAGTAGTAGTAGTTAGTAGTAGTAGTAGTAGTGATAGTAGTAGTAGTAGTAGTAGTAGTAGTAGTAGTAGTAGTAGTAGTAGTAGTAGTAGTAGTAGTAGTAGCAGCAGCAGCAGCAGCAGCAGCAGCAGCAGCAGCAGTAGTAGTAGTAGTAGTAGTAGTAGTAGTAGTAGTAGCAGCAGCAGCAGCAGTAGTAGTAGTAGTAGTAGAAGTAGAAGTACTAGTAGTAGTAGTAGTAGTAGTAGTAGTAGTAGTAGTAGTAGTAGTAAGTAGTAGTAGTAGTAGTAGTAGTAGTAGTAGTAGTAGTAGTAGCAGCAGCAGCAGCAGCAGCAGCAGCAGCAGCAGCAGCAGCAGCAGCAGCAGCAGCAGCAGCAGCAGCAGCAGCAGCAGCAGCAGCAGCAGTAGTAGTAGTAGTAGTAGTAGTACTAGAAGCAGTAGTAGTTTGTAGATATTATTCACCATTGATACAATAATACAAGTTTATAGTGTTCAAAACTGTGATCATCAGGCTGTCCCCTTGTTTACATTTGATCATCTGCTTTCATATTGAATTGTCAGGAGTGATGAATGGTTTGGAAAACCGACAAGTTGAAGATTGAGACACTTATGCAACATATGGGAATCTTTATTCAGGAAACGTTTCGCCACACAGTGGCTTCATCAGTCCAATACAAAGCAGAAGGTGTAAGGAGAGGAGGAGTTTGAGGTAATCAGTCCCTCAGCCTGGAGTCGATGTGTTCAGTCCATCAATCTTGTAGAATGTTTCCTGAATAAAGATTCCCATATGTTGCCTAAGTGTCTCAATCTTCAACTTGTCGGTTTTTCAAACCATTCATCACAACTGTCAGACACTGCAGCATCATGGGATCTTGTTACAAAGAATTCTTCAACACTTGTCCAACCTTTGGACGAAGACCTACTTCGACTAGTGGATGGTACCACTATGACCCCGCCTCCTCCTGCTTCACCTCACCTCACTATAGTATATAAGCCACGTCTACGGCCCTATGCTGTACATTCTACAAGATTAATGGACTGAACACATCGACTCCAGGTTGAGGGACTGATTATCTCAAACTCCTCCTCTCCTTACACTTTCTGCTTTGTATAAGACTGATGAAGCCACTGTGTGGCGAAACGTTTCCTCAATAAAGATTCCCATATGTTGCATAAGTGTCTCAATCTTCAATTGTCAGGAATGTTTGTAACCAAGGTTCAACCTGACTACCACAACAACCAAGGCTCAATCTGGCTATCATAACAACCAAGGTTCAGCCTGCCTAGCACGACAACTAAGGCTCAGCCTGGCTACCACAACAATCAAGGCTCAGCCTGACTACCACAAGAACCATGGCTCAGCCTGGCTACCACAACAACTAAGGCTCAGCCTGGCTACCACAATAACCAAGGCTAAGCCTGGCTACCACAACAACCAAGTCTCAGCCTCTCTACCACAGCAACCAAGGCTCAGCCTGGCTACCATGACAACCAAGGCTCAGCCTGGCTACCACAACAACCAAGGCTCAGCCTGGCTACCACGACAACCAAGGCTCAGCCTGGCTACCAAAACAACCAAGGCTCAATCTGGCTACCACAACAACCAAGGCTCAGCCTGGCTACCACAACAACCAAGACTCAGCCTGGCTACCACAACAACCAAGGCTCAGCCTGGCTACCACGACAACCAAGGCTCAGCCTGGCTACCACAACAACCAAGACTCAGCCTGGCTACCACAACAACCAAGGCTCAGCCTGGCTACCACGACAACCAAGGCTCAGCCTGGCTACCACAACAACCAAGGCTCAGTCTGGCTAGCACGACAACCAAGGCTCAGCCTGGCTGCCACAACAACCAAGGCTCAGCCTGGCTAGCACGACAACCAAGGCTCAGCCTGGCTGCCACAACAACCAAGGCTCAGCCTGGATAGCACGACAACCAAGGCTCAGCCTGGTTAGCACGACAAACAAGGCTCAGCCGGCTACCACAACAACCAAGGCTCAGCCTGGCTGCCACAACAACCAAGGCTCAGCCTGGCTAGCACGACAACATTCTCCTTAAATTATGAGTTGCTCGTTAAATGTGCTTAGAGAGAATTGGACAACTGCATCCACCAGATGCAAGATCTGTGATGGATAGGTGGGCCAGTGGGCCGTCAGCAGAAACAACCTAGTTGACCAGGCAAACGCCAGAGAAGCCTGGCCCAGAGGCCGAGCTCCAGGGAGTAGGGAAAAGTCTCGAAACTCTTCAAAGGTATATATGTAGGTTCGTTACCATAGTGGATTATAGATCGCAGGCTTTTCTATTAAGTGTGAACACAAAAGATGTTGTACCCACTTGCTCAGTGTGTGTGTGTTAGGGGATGGGACAGGGCGCACCCCTGACTCATTCAAGGGGGCGAAGGGGCGCACCCCTGACTCATTCAAGGGTGGCGAAGGGGCGCACCTCTGACTCATCCAAAGGGATATTTATAAGGGCTCTTGGTACCCCCTGGCGGTCTTGAAGAGTCAGGAGTAAATCCCCGATGTCTTTTGAAGTTGGTTGGAAGGCTTTACTGGCTGATGTTGCACTCTCCCTCTCGCAAACAACAACTGCCACTGGCAACTACTGCACTGCTTGCCTCTGTTGTGCCTGCCTTCTAATGTCTGCCTCTGTTGTGCCTGCCTTCTAATGTCTGCCTCTGTTGTGCCTGCCTTCTAATGTCTGCCTCAGTTGGGCCTGCCTTCTAATATTTACCTCAGTTGAGCCTGCCTTCTTATGTCTGCCTAAGTTGGGCCTGCCTTCTAATGTCTGTCTAAGTTGGGCCTGCCTTCTAATGTCTGCCTCAGTTGGGCCTGCCTTCCTATGTCTGCCCAAGTTGGGCCTGCCTTCTAATGTCTGCCTAAGTTGAGCCTGCCTTCTAATGTCTGCCTCAGTTGGGCCTGCCTTCTTATGTCTGCCTAAGTTGAGCCTGCCTTCTTATGTCTGCCTAAGTTGGGCCTGCCTTCTAATGTCTGCGTAAGTTGGGCCTGCCTTCTAATATTTGCCTCAGTTGTGCCTGCCTTCTGATGTCTGCCTCAGTTGGGCCTGCCTTCTAAGGTCTGCCTCAGTTGGGTCTCCTTCTAATGTCTGCCTCAGTTGGGCCTGCCTTCTAATGTCTGCCTAAGTTGGGCCTGCCTTCTGATGTCTGTCTCAGTTGGGCCTGCCTTCTAATGTCTGCCTCACTTGGGTCTCCCTTCTAATGTCTGCCTCAGTTGGGCCTGCCTTCTAATGTCTGCCTAAGTTGAGCCTGCCTTCTAATATTTGCCTCAGTCGTGCCTGCCTTCTGATGTCTGTCTCAGTTGGGCCTGCCTTCTTATGTCTGTCTAAGTTGTGCCTGCCTTCTAATGTCTGCCTAAGTTGGGCCTGCCTTCTGATGTCTGCCTCAGTTGGGCCTGCCTTCTAATGTCTGCCTCAGATGGGCCTGCCTTCTAATGTCTGCCTCAGTTGGGCCTGCTTCTTATGTTCCAAGTTGGCCTGCCTTCTTGTCTACCAAGTGGGCCTGCCTTCTAATGTCTGCCTAAGTTGAGCCTGCCTTCTAATGTCTGCCTCAGTTGGGCCTGCCTTCTTATGTCTGCCTAAGTTGAGCCTGCCTTCTTATGTCTGCCTAAGTTGGGCCTGCCTTCTTATGTCTACCCAAGTTGGGCCTGCCTTCTAATGTCTGCCTAAGTTGAGCCTGCCTTCTAATGTCTGCCTCAGTTGGGCCTGCCTTCTTATGTCTGCCTAAGTTGAGCCTGCCTTCTTATGTCTGCCTAAGTTGGGCCTGCCTTCTAATGTCTGCCTAAGTTGGGCCTGCCTTCTAATATTTGCCTCAGTTGTGCCTGCCTTCTTATGTCTGCCTAAGTTGGGCCTGCCTTCTAATATTTGCCTCAGTTGTGCCTGCCTTCTATTGTCTGCCTAAGTTGGGCCTGCCTTCTTATGTCTGCCTAAGTTGGGCCTGCCTTCTAATGTCTGCCTAAGTTGGGCCTGCCTTCTAATATTTGCCTCAGTTGTGCCTGCCTTCTTATGTCTGCCTAAGTTGGGCCTGCATTCTAATGTCTGCCTAAGTTGGGCCTGCCTTCTAATATTTGCCTCAGTTGGGCCTGCCTTCTAATGTCTGCCTCAGATGGGCCTGCCTTCTAATGTCTGCCTCAGATGGGCCTGCCTTCTAATGTCTGCCTAAATTGGGCCTGCCTTCTTATGTCTGCCTAAGTTGGGCCTGCCTTCTTATGTCTGCCTAAGTTGGGCCTGCCTTCTAATATTTGCCTCAGTTGGGCCTGCCTTCTAATGTCTGCCTCAGATGGGCCTGCCTACTAATGTCTGCCTAAGTTGGGCCTGCCTTCTAATGTCTGCCTCAGATGGGCCTGCCTTCTAATGTCTGCCTCAGATGGGCCTGCCTTCTAATGTCTGCCTCAGATGGGCCTGCCTTCTAATGTCTGCCTCAGATGGGCCTGCCTTCTAATGTCTGCCTCAGATGGGCCTGCCTTCTAATGTCTGCCTCAGATGGGCCTGCCTTCTAATGTCTGCCTCAGTTGGGCCTGCCTTCTAATGTCTGCCTTAGATGGGCCTGCCTTCTAATGTCTGCCTCAGTTGGGCCTGCCTTCTAATGTTTGCCTAAGTTGGGCCTCTTTTTGCCTTTAATGTTGCCTAAGTTGAGCCTGCCCTTTTAAAATTTGCCTCAGTTGTGCCTGCCTTCTGATGTCTGTCTCAGTTGGGCCTGCCTTCTTATGTCTGTCTAAGTTGTGGGCCCGGGGCCCTTTTAATGTCTGCCTAAGTTGGGCCTGCCTTCTGATGTCTGCCTCAGTTGGGCCTGCCTTCTAATGTCTGCCTCAGATGGGCCTGCCTTCTAATGTCTGCCTCAGTTGGGCCCGCCTTCTTATGTCTACCCCAAGTTGGGCTGCCTTTTATTGTTAACCAAAATTGAGCTGCCCTTTTAATGTCTCCTCGTTGGGCCTGCCTTTTTTTATGTCTGCCTAAGTTTTAGCCTCCTTTTATGTCTGCCTAAGTTGGGCCTGCCTTCTTATGTCTACCAAGTTGGGCCTGCCCCTTTTAATGTTGCCTAAGTTGAGCCTGCTTTTAAAAGTCGCCTCAGTTGGCCTGCCTTCTTTGTCTGCCTAAAATTGAGCCTGCTTCTTATGTCTGCCCAAGTGGGCCGCCTTCTAATGTCTGCCCCAAGTTGGGCCCCGCCATCTAATATTGCCAGTTGGCCTGCCTCTTTGCTGCCCCAAGTTGGGCCTGCCTCTAATATTTGCCTCAGTTGTTTCCTGCTTCTAATGTCTGACCTAAGTTGGGCCCCTCCCTTTGTCTGCTAAGTTGGGCCTCCTTCTAATGTCGCCTAAGTTTGGGCCTGCCTTCTAATATTGCCTCAGTTGTGCCCGCCTTCTTATGTCTGCCTAAGTTTGGCCTGCCTTCTAATGTCTGCCTTTAAATGGGCCTGCCTTCTATATTTTGCCCAGTTGGCCGCCCTTTTAATGTCTGCCTCAGATGGGCCTGCTTCTAAAAGTCATGCCCCAGATGGCCTGCCTTCTAATGTCTGCCCCAAAAATTTGGGGCCCGCCTTCTTATGTCTGCCTAAGTTGGGGCCCGCCTTTTATGGTTGCCTAAGTTGGCCTGCCTTCTAATATTTGCCCCAGTTGGGCTGCCTTCTAATGCTGCCTCAGATGGGCCTGCCTTCTAATGTTGCCCAGTTGGGCCTGCCTTCTAAGTCTGCCTCAGAGGGCGCTTCTAATGTCTGCCTCCGATGGCCTGGGCCCTTTTAATGTCTGCCTAGATGGGCTGCCTTCTAATGTCTGCCTCAGATGGGCCTGCCCCTTCCCAATGTCTGCCTTTAGATGGGCTGCCTTCTAATGTCTGCCCCAGATGGGCCTGCCTTCTAAAGTCTTTCCTCAGTTGGGCCTGCCTTCTAAATTTTCTGCTTGATGGGCCTGCCTTCTAATGTTGCCTCAGTTGGGCCCCGCCCTTTTAATGTCTGCCTCAGTTGGGGGCCCGCCTTCTAATGTCTGCCTAAGTTGGGGGCCTGCCTTTAATGTCTGCCTCCCGTTTGGACCTGCCTTTTAATGTCCCGCCTTGATGGGCCTGCCTTCTAATGTCTGCCTCAGTTGGGCCTGCCTTCTAATGTCTGCCTCAGTTGGGCCTGCCTTCTAATGTCTGCCTCAGTTGGGCCTGCCTTCTAATGTCTGCCTCAGTTGGGCCTGCCTTCTAATTTCTGCTTCAAATGAACCTGCCTTCTAATGTCACAGAAGAGACAGAAATGTTTTTATTTCTTCCTGCATTATGTCAAAATAGCTTTGAGAATTCTTAAAGCTGTTGGCAAAGGCTATTTTACCAAACAGATTGATGGGCTGAGGAGTTTTCAGCAGTATAAATAGCTGTCTAGGACTCTCACACTCTCTCTCTCTCTCTCTCACTCTCTCTCTCTTCTCTCTCCTTCTCTCTCTCTCTCTCTCTCTCTCTTCTCTCTCTCTCTCTCTCTCTCTCTCTCTCTCTCTCTCTCTCTCTCTCTCTCTCACACACACGTACACACAAACACATCTATGTTAAACACGATACAAAATGTTTGGAACACGCTGAGATAAGGGACTTGCCGTTATTAATATCTTTCCAAGTACACAAGACATGCCCTAACCACTACCAACACAACTAGCAGAATGCTAGGCGTCCCAGCCACAAAATTTGAATATAAATCGCAAGAAACAGTGAGCTTGCCAGACTGCACGTTCAGTAAACTCTGCAATTTTAGTCCCCAAATACATAAAATGTGGAGATAAACTGGAGACGGAGCAGACAAGGGCGACAACTCTTGTACTTTCATTAAAAAATAAACCTTGTGAAGAATGACTCGATCTAAACATGTTTTCCCAGGAAGCGGAAAATAAGAAGAGATGTCTTTCACATCTTCATGAATATTATTAGTTAACTAAATTTGTGTAGTCAAATAAGAGCTATCAATAGTTGTGAAGGGTGATATAACAACACTGTTGTTATGAAACTCACTGGCAGGAGATGCAACATAAACTCTAAATGTTGACAAAAGACAACTGTTTATTCGTTATGTACCCCTAAAGCCTTCTGTATTTTGTATCTAAACATCGTTGCCTTAGCGTAATACAATACACCTATACGTCGATAAAGTTATTTTTTGCCAACACTGTCAGTGAACACTGGAACACAACGCCCTCCGGTGTTTCAAGCACAACATTTAGTTCAAGAAACACAGTGAGTAAACACTGTCAATGTCGGATAAAATTAAGCAAACTACAAAGGATAACCTACAAACACAGACTACTACTCTGACGGGCTGGTCGTGGGGGCACTGATCCTCGCACAGACTACTACTCTGACGGGCTGGTCGTGGGGACACTGATCCTCGCACAGACTACTACTCTGACGGGCTGGTCGTGGGGACACTGATCCTCGCACAGACTACTACTCTGACGGGCTGGTCGTGGGGGCACTGATCCTCGCACAGACTACTACTCTGACGGGCTGGTCGTGGGGACTCTGATCCTCGCACAGACTACTACTCTGACGGGCTGGTCGTGGGGACACTGATCCTCGCACAGACTACTACTCTGACGGGCTGGTCGTGGGGACACTGATCCTCGCACAGACTAGTACTCTGACGGGCTGGTCGTGGGGACACTGATCCTCGCACAGACTACTACTCTGACGGGCTGGTCGTGGGGACTCTGATCCTCGCACAGACTACTACTCTGACGGGCTGGTCGTGGGGACACTGATCCTCGCACAGACTACTACTCTGACGGGCTGGTCGTGGGGACTCTGATCCTCGCACAGACTACTACTCTGACGGGCTGGTCGTGGGGACACTGATCCTCGCACAGACTACTACTCTGATGGGCTGGTCGTGGGGACACTGATCCTCGCACAGACTACTACTCTGACGGGCTGGTCGTGGGGACACTGATCTCGCCACAGACTACTACTCTGACGGGCTGGTCGTGGGGACACTGATCCTCGCACAGACTACTACTCTGATGGGCTGGTCGTGGGGACACTGATCCTCGCACAGACTACTACTCTGACGGGCTGGTCGTGGGGACACTGATTCTCGCACAGACTACTACTCTGACGGGCTGGTCGTGGGGACACTGATCCTCGCACAGACTACTATGACGGGCTGGTCGTGGGGACACTGATCCTCGCACAGGCTACTACTCTGACGGACTGGTCGTGGGGACACTGATCCTCGCACAGACTACTACTCTGACGGGCTGGTCGTGGGGACACTGGTCCTCGCACAGACTACTACTCTGACGAGCTGGTCGTTGGGACTCTGATCCTCGCACAGACTACTACTCTGACGGGCAGGTCGTGGGGACTCTGATCCTCGCACAGACTACTACTCTGACGGGCTGGTCGTGGGGACACTGATCCTCGCAAAGACTACTACTCTGCGGGGCTGGGTCGTGGGGGGACACTGATCCTCGCACAGACTAGTACTCTGACGGGCTGGTCGTGGGGACACTGATCCTCCCCACAGACTACTACTCTGACGGGCTGGTCGTGGGGGACTCTGATCCTCGCACAGATACTACTCTGACGGGCTGGTCGGTGGGGACACTGATCCTCGCACAGACTACTATTTCTGACGGGCTGGTCGTGGGGACTCTGATCCTCGCACAGACTACTACTCTGACGGGGCGGGGTCGGGGGGACACTGATCCTCGCACAGACTACTACTCTGATGGGCTGGTCGTGGGGACACTGATCCTCGCACAGACTACTACTCTGACGGGCTGGTCGTGGGGACACTGATTCTCGCACAGACTACTACTCTGACGGGCTGGTCGTGGGGACACTGATCCTCGCACAGACTACTATGACGGGCTGGTCGTGGGGACACTGATCCTCGCACAGGCTACTACTCTGACGGACTGGTCGTGGGGACACTGATCCTCGCAAAGACTACTACTCTGACGGGCTGGTCGTGGGGACACTGGTCCTCGCACAGACTACTACTCTGACGAGCTGGTCGTTGGGACTCTGATCCTCGCACAGACTACTACTCTGACGGGCAGGTCGTGGGGACTCTGATCCTCGCACAGACTACTACTCTGACGGGCTGGTCGTGGGGACACTGATCCTCGCAAAGACTACTACTCTGACGGGCTGGTCGTGGGGACACTGATCCTCGCACAGACTACTACTCTGACGGGCTGGTCGTGGGGACACTGATCCTCGCACAGACTACTACTCTGACGGGCTGGTCGTGGGGACTCTGGTCCTCGCACAGACTAGTACTCTGACGGGCTGGTCGTGGGGACACTGATCCTCGCACAGACTACTACTCTGACGGGCTGGTCATAGGGACACTGATCTTCGCACAGACTACTATGACGGGCTGGTCGTGGGGACACTGATCCTCGCACAGACTACTAATCTGACGGGCTGGTCGTGGGGACACTGATCCTCGCACAGACTACTACTCTGACGGGTTGGTCGTGGGAACACTGATCCTCGCACAGACTACTACTCTGACGGGCTGGTCGTGGGGACTCTGGTCCTCGCACAGACTAGTACTCTGACGGGCTGGTCGTGGGGACACTGATCCTCGCACAGACTACTACTCTGACGGGCTGGTCATAGGGACAATGATCTTCGCACAGACTACTATGACGGGCTGGTCGTGGGGACACTGATCCTCGCACAGACTACTAATCTGACGGGCTGGTCGTGGGGACACTGATCCTCGCACAGACTACTACTCTGACGGGTTGGTCGTGGGGACACTGATCTTCGCACAGACTACTACTCTGACGGGCTGGTCGTGGGGGACACTGATCTTCGCACAGACTACTACTCTGACGGGCTGGTCGTGGGGACACTGTGGACAAATATTCCCGAGGTCTTACCACAGACTCCCCAGGGCAACAAGTCCGAAAGTCCACTAGAGTGATCTTCTTGGGCATGAGTCAACAACGGTAACACTTGCATTGCCCGAAATGCTCTGCATAATTATGGGCTTTCTGTATGCAAGACTGATGGCATCCATCTCTGAACAAACACTATCATACGGCACTGAAATATAATAATAATAATAATAATAATAATAATAATAATAATAATAATAATAATAATAATAATAATAATAATATTTTATTATTATTATTATTATTATTATTATTTATTATTACTATTATTATTATTATTATTATTATTATTATTATTATTATTATTTATTATTATTATTATTATTATATTATCATTATAGTGACTACCCGACTAGCAGTGATGAATAAAACACATGCAACACCGGAGTATATTGATTCTGAAGACGTTTCGTCAATCAATATCTTCATCAGTTCAGTGAATATTTTTTTCTGAAGGTGATAAAACCGGAGACAGTAGAAGACGAGGTAATCAGTTCCTCAGCCTTGATACAAGTGTCCACCACCGTAGTCTTGATGAATCTGAAGCATTGGCAGGAAGATGCTTACTTAAATAGGAGTCAGAAGGGATGCAGCAGTTGGAGTCATCATCACTGGAGGGCGGGACCCACTAGTGGAAGTAGGTCATGCTCAGGAGTTGTGCCCAAGGTTAACTGAGGCTGAGGTACTGATTACCTCTCCTACTGTGTCTGAGGGACTGATTGCCTAGTCTACTGTGGCTGAGGGACTGATTGCCTAGTCTACTGTGGCTGAGGGACTGATTGCCTAGTGTACCGTGGCTGAGGGACTGATTGCCTAGTCTACTGTGGCTGAGAGACTGATTGCCTAGTCTACTGTGGCTGAGGGGTTGATTGCCTAGTCTACTGTGGCTGAGGGACTGATTGCCTACTCTACTGTGGCTGAGGGACTGATTGCCTAGTCTGCTGTGGCTGAGGGACTGATTGCCTAGTCTATTGTGGCTGAGGGACTGATTGCCTAGTCTACTTTGGCTGAGGGATTGATTGCCTAGTCTACTGTGGCTGAGGGACTGATTGCCTAGTCTATTGTGGCTGAGGGACTGATTGCCTAGTCTACTTTGGCTGAGGGATTGATTGCCTAGTCTACTGTGGCTGAGGGACTAACTGCCTAGTCTACTGTGACTGAGGGACTGATTGTCTAGTCTACTGTGGCTGAGGGACTGATTGCCTAGTCTACTGTGGCTGAGAGACTGATTGCCTAGTCTACTGTGGCTGAGGGACTGATTGCCTAGTCTACTGTGGCTGAGGGACTGATTGCCTAGTCTACTGTGGCTGAGGGACTGATTTTCCTAGTCTACTGTGGGCTGAGGGACTGATTGCCTAGTCTACTGTGGCTGAGAGACTGATTGCCTAGTCTACTGTGGCTGAGGGACTGACTGCCTAGTTACTGTGGCTGAGGGATGATTGCCTAGTCTACTGTGGCTGAGGGACTGATTGCCTAGTCTACTGTGGCTGAGGGACTGATTGCCTAGTCTACTGAGGCTGAGGGACTGATTGCCTAGTCTACTGTGGCTGAGGGACTGACTGCCTAGTCTACTGTGGCTGAGGGACTGATTGCCTAGTCTACTGTGGCTGAGGGACTGATTGCCTAGTCTACTGTGACTGAGGGACTGATTGCCTACTCTACTGAGGCTGAGGGACTGATTGCCTAGTCTACTGTGGCTGAGGGACTGACTGCCTAGTCTACTGTGGCTGAGGGACTGATTGCTAGTCTTCTGTGGCTGAGGGACTGACTGCCTAGTCTACTGTGGCTGAGGGACTGATTGCCTAGTCTACTGTGGCTGAGGGACTGATTGCCTAGTCTACTGTGGCTGAGGGACTGATTGCCTAGTCTACTGTGGCTGAGGGACTGATTGCCTAGTCTACTGTGGCTGAGGGACTGACTGCCTAGTCTACTGTGGCTGAGGGACTGATTGCCTAGTCTACTGTGGCTGAGGGACTGATTGCCTACTCTACTGAGGCTGAGGGACTGATTGCCTACTCTACTGAGGCTGAGGGACTGATTGCCTAGTCTACTGTGGCTGAGGGACTGATTGCCTACTCTACTGAGGCTGAGGGACTGATTGCCTAGTCTACTGAGGCTGAGGGACTGATTGCCTACTCTACTGAGGCTGAGGGACTGATTGCCTAGTCTACTGTCTCCAGTTTCAACACCTTCGGACATCTTCTATACTAAATTGATAAAGCCACTGGTTTTGAATAAAGATAGGCAGGTGTTACACATGTGTGTTATTCGTCAAGGCAGGTGTTTCACATGTGTTATTCATCAAGGCAGATGTTGCACATGTGTATTATTCGTCAAGGCATGTGTTTCACATGTGTGTTATTCATCAAGGCAGGTGTTGCACATGTTTGTTATTCATCAAGGTAGGTGTTGCACATGTGTATTATTCGTCAAGGCATGTGTTTCACATGTGTGTTATTCATCAATGCAGGTGTTGCACATGTTTGTTATTCATCAAGGTAGGTGTTGCACAAGTGTATTATGTCATATCAGACATAAACAGAGATATACACCACAGCACCGTATCATCCTTTGCGGATGATACTAGGATTTGCATGAGGCTGTCATCTGCTGAGGACGCGGTTAACCTCCAAGAAGATATAAACAAAGTTTTCCAGTGGGCAACGGTAAACAATATGATGTTCAATGAGGACAAATTCCAACTACTCCGTTATGGAAAACTGGAGGAGATAATAACTAGAACAGAGTATACTACTGACTCCGGCCATACAATAGAGCGGAAAAATAATGTAAGGGACCTGGGAGTAGTAATGTCTGAGGATCTCACTTTCAAGGATCACAACAGTGCCACGATCGCACGTGCAAAGAAAATGATAGGATGGATAATGAGAACTTTCAAAACGAGAGATGCCAAGCCCATGATGATCCTTTTCAAATCACTTGTTCTCTCTAGGCTGGAATACTGCTGTACATTAACATCTCCATTCAAAGCAGGTGAAATCGCAGATCTAGAGAGTGTACAGAGATCCTTTACTGCACGTATAAGTTCTGTCAAGCACCGTAACTACTGGGAACGCTTGGAAGCACTTGACTTGTACTCGTTGGAACGCAGGAGGGAGAGATATATCATAATCTACACTTGGAAAATCTTGGAAGGAATGGTCCCAAATCTGCACACAAAAATCACTCCCTACGAAAGTAAAAGACTGGGCAGGCGATGCAAAATGCCCCCAATAAAAAGTAGGGGCGCCACTGGTACACTAAGAGAAAACACCATAAATGTCCGGGGCCCAAGACTGTTCAACAGCCTCCCATCAAGCATTAGGGGAATTGCCAATAAACCCCTGACTGCCTTCAAGAGAGAGCTGGACAGATACCTAAAGTCAGTGCCGGATCAGCCGGGCTGTGGCTCGTACGTCGGACTGCGTGCGGCCAGCAGTAACAGCCTAGTTGATCAGGCCCTGATCCATCGGGAGGCCTGGTCATGGACCGGGCCGCGGGGGCGTTGATCCCCGGAATAACCTCCAGGTAACCTCCAGGCAGGTATGTGTTTCACATGTGTGTTATTCATCAATGCAGGTGTTGCACATGTGTGTTATTCATCAATGCAGGTGTTGCACATGTTTATCATCCATGATCTTGTTATTACATAATTATTATTTACATGACAATGACTACCACTGCTATGTATATATTTGCTTCTTAATATTTTCAGAAATAAGGTCTTGGGTTATATGTCTTTCACTCTCTACCTCTTTCATCCCTCCCTCCTTCCTTTCCTTTCCTTTCCTTCCTTCCTTCCTTCCTTCCTTCCTTTCTTCTTTCCTTCCTTCCTTCCTTCCTTTCTTCTTTCCTTCCTTCCTTCCTTCCCTCCCTCCATCCATAGCTCTCTCTTCCTCCGCAAACTTAGCACCACCTGCTGCCTCACTGCTCACAAACGTTCAACAATTCCTCAGTGAGCAGTCAGAGTAACTATCAGCAGTAGTGGCAGCCTTCACCAGTGACACCCTCTAAAGTGCTAGCAAAATGAGTCCCCACTTTTCTCTGACAGTCCAAAGTGGTGTCGGCCGGCGTGTGGGAACTCCTCCCCTACCAACCAACCGACGTACATCCTTCCACTCCGCTCACCATATCTACATCCTCCCTCCCCTCACACCCACTTTCCCCTTCACATCCCTTTCTCCCCCGCCTCACATCGTTCCGTCACATCTCAAGAATAGTGTGAAGTTGTGAAATGTCCTTGTTAGCAAATGATGCGAAGTTAAAGAGGAGAATTAAATCGGATGAGGATCAGGCAGGACTACAAAGAGACTTGGACAGGCTGGAAGACTGGTCCAGCAACTGTCTCCTCGAATTTAACCCCACCGAATATAAAGTAATGAAGATCGTTGAAGGACAAAGAAGACCGCAGACAGAGTACAGGCTAGGTTACCTGGAGGTTATTCAGGGGATCAACGCCCCCGTGGCCCGGTCCATGACCAGGCCTCCCGGTGGATCAGGGCCTGATCAACCAGGCTGTTACTGCTGGCCGCACGCTGTCCAACGTACGAGCCACAGCCCGGCTGATCCGGCACTGACTTTAGGTATCTGTCCAGCTCTCTCTTGAAGGCAGCCAGGGGTTTATTGGTAATTCCCCTAATGCTTGATGGGAGGCTGTTGAACAGTCTTGGGCCCCGGACACTTATGGTGTTTTCTCTTAGTGTACCAATAGCGCCCCTACTTTTTATTGGCGGCATTTTGCATCGCCTGCCCAGTCTTTTACTTTCGTAGGGAGTGATTTCTGTGTGCAGATTTGGGACCATTCCTTCCAGGATTTTCCAAGTGTAGATTATGATATATCTCTCCCTCCTGCGTTCCAACGAGTACAAGTCAAGTGCTTCCAAGCGTTCCCAGTAGTTAAGGTGCTTGACAGAACTTATACGTGCAGTAAAGGATCTCTGTACATTCTCTAGATCTGCGATTTCACCTGCTTTGAACGGAGATGTTAATGTACAGCAGTATTCCAGCCTAGAGAGAACAAGTGATTTGAAAAGGATCATCACTGGCTTGGCATCTCCCGTTTGAACGTTCACATTATCCATCCAATCATTTTCTTTGCACTTGTGATCGTGGCACTGTTGTGATCCTTGAAAGTGAGGTGGCCAAAGACTGCAAACCTCACTCAAGGAAAAGGATCTTGGGGTGAGTATAATACCGAGCACATCTCCTGAGGGGCACATCAACCAGATAACTGTTGTAGCATATGGGCGCCTGGCAAACCTGAGTATAGCGTTCCAATACCTCAGTAAGGAATTGTTCAAGACTCTGTACACCGTGTACGTCAGGCCCATACTTGAGTATGCAGCGCCAGTTTGGAGCCCACATCTGGTCAAGCAAGTCAAGAAATTAGAGAAAGTGCTAAGGTTTGCAACAAGACTAGTCCCAGAGCTAAGAGGTATGTCCTACGAATAAAAGTTAAGGGAAATCAGCCAGACCACACTGGAGGACAGGAGGGTTAGGAGAGACATGATAACGACATACAAAATACTGCGAGGAATTGACAAGGTGGACAGAGACAGGATGTTCCAGAGACGGGACACAGAAACAAAGGGGTCACAATTGGAACTTGAAGACTCAGATGAGTCACAGGGATGCTAGGAAGTGTTTCTTCAGTCACAGAGTTGTCAGGAAGTGGAATAGTCTGGCAAGTAATGTAGTGGAGGCAGGAACCATACATAGTTTTAAGACAAGGTTTGATAAAGCTCATGGAGCAGGGAGAGGAGGACCTAGTAGCGATCAGTGAAGATGCGGGGCCAGGAGCTATATATCGACCCCTGCAACCACAAATAGGTGAGTAAACACACACAAAGGACGAGACATGACGAGAACAGCTACTGTAACTACAGATATAATAAAGAACCGACAGACAACAACTAACAACAACACATACACTTGACCCTGGAAATGAGGAGCGCCAAGGAAGGGAGACATGATAATGGCATACAATATACTCAGGGACTAGACAGAGGAACACGGAAGACTGAGGTGTGAGGAGTAGGAAGGGCACACAAGGTCAGAAAATAATTTTTAATCTCCAGGATGTTAGTGGAAGGAGCCAGATGAGGACGTAGCGAAGGCCATCTCCATACATAGCATCAAGATCAGGCATGATAGATGCCAGGAATCAGTAAAGCCAGTTGTTAGAAGGTAAGCGATGGGACCAGGAGTTAAAACTCGACCCTTGCAAAAACAAACCCGGCTAGCAGAGTACAGATGGGTACACCTGGACCTCGCAGGCAAGCAGTGCCGTCTTCTCAACATACGTATTAAGGAAGGTAGTAACTTCCACAACCTCTGTAAATTATATGATAGAGTAAACACTGTAGATGGGACACCAGGAGCCTAGATTGTGGCTCCCCAGCCGCACCCTGTGTGTGTGTGTGTTTTGTGTGTGTGTGTGTGTGTGTGTGTGTGTGTGTGTGTGTGTGGGGGTGTGTGTGTGTGTGTGTGTGTGTGTGTGTGTGTGTGTGTGTGTGTGTGTGCGTGGAAGTGCAAGCGCAAGTTGATGCACACATTATCTAAGAGCAACCAGTTTCAAATTCGTAAATAGGAAATCCCTCCATCACTCTCTCACACACACACACATAAACACACACACACACGCACAACACACACACACACACACACCACACACCACACCACACACACACACACACACACACACACACACACACAGTAGGGACAGCGAGCGCGCGAGTCACGCCTTCCGTGCTCCAGGAATGTAAGTGTTTATGAGGGCTACCCAAGTGTTCTGCAAGGGTTGCTAAGTGTGTCAGGGTAGTTAACAATCCTAGAAGTGATTTTTAATCTGCCTGAGCCACATAAGTGTGGGGAGAGCCAAAATTTTGTGAGTGATCTAGAAAATAAAAACGTTGTGGCGCAGAGTGGGCAGGCTGGTGAGTAAGGCGACGTTGTCAAGTGTCACCCAAGAAAGATAATAAAGTGAAACAATCGTGTGACCAGTGAGAGAAATACAGTGAACAGGGTACATTATTAACGAGAAGAAATTGAGGTGGATCTACGCCAGGACGTACATCGAGCTGGATCTACGCCAGGACGTCACATCGATCTGGACAATCTACAGGCTGCAACAGATGCACTACAAGTACTGTATCCACCTATGAGTTTGTTGTTTGGGTGTGGGGTTCAGGTTCCAATTAACCGCCAAGCTGAATGTGAATGGTCTAACTCTCATAGCACGATAAAGAATAGGCACTCAGGTATTCAATAAGGAATAGCAATTGGTAATCCATTGAACAAGGCAGGTGGCAGGTCAGGCATAGGCAACATTGTAAGTAGGTGAGCGTAAGTCCAAGGAGGGTGGGAGTCAGGTCACAAGAGGTTGTGGACACAAGCGACCACTGAGAATCCACATTACACTCCAAGCACAAGCACCTACTTTCAGACACATAATAACCCACACATAATTCGACACATAATTACACACACACACACACACACACACCACATACCCCCCTAACCATCCCTCCCTCACACACACACACACACACACACACACAAGGGCAGACACTCATAGAAGCTTTAGACCCTAGTAGCAATTTCCGCTTTTTATAACCCAGAATTACTGGTATGTATTAACAGTATCTCCCCCTCATACACACATAAACACCTGTACTAGGACAAAATGGTAACTAACTAGGCGAATACACACACACACACACACACACACACACACCACACACACACACACACACACACACACACACACACACACACACTAAACTACAGACCTATATCACTAACGTGTATAGTACGCAAGGTCATGGAGAAGATCATCAGGAGGAGAGTGGTGGGGCACCTGGAAAGAAACAAGTGTATAATTGACAACCAGCACGGTTTCAGGGAAGGAAAATCCTGTGTCACAAACCTACTAGAGTTTTATGACAAGGTGACAGAAGTAAGACAAGAGAGAGAGGGGTGGATCGACTGCATATTTTTGGACTGCAAGAAGGCCTTCGACACAGTTCCTCACAAGAGGTTACTGCAAAAGCTAGAGGATCAGGCACACATAACAGGAAAGGCACTGCAATGGATCAGAGAATACCTGACAGGGAGGCAACAACGAGTCATGGTACGCGACGAGGTGTCAGAGTGGGCGCCTGTGACAAGCGGGGTTCCACAGGGGTCAGTCCTAGGACCTGTGCTGTTCTTGGTATATGTGAACGACATAATGGAAGGGATAGACTCAGAAGTGTCCTTGTTTGCAGATGATGTGAAGTTATGAGAAGAATCAAATCGGATGAGGATCAGGCAGGACTACAAAGAGACCTGGACAGGCTACAAGCCTGGTCCAGCAACTGGCTCCTTGAATTTAACCCTGCCAAATGCAAAGTCATGAAGATTGGGGAAGGGCAAAGAAGACCGCAGACACAATATAGTTTAGATGGCCAAAGACTGCAAACCTCACTCAAGAAAAAAGATCTGGGGGCGAGTATAACACCGAGCATATCTCCTGAGGCGCACATCAATCAGATAACTGCTGCAGCATACGGGCGCCTGGCAAACCTACGGATAGCTCATGGAGCAGGGAGAGAGAGGACCTAGTAGCAATCAGTGAAGAGGCGGGGCCAGGAGCTGTGACTCGACCCCTGCAACCACAAAAACAAATAGGTGAGTACACACACACACAGGAGAACCGACAAACACCTGGAAAACTGCAAACAAAATCAATATCCAATGAGAGAGAGAGAGAGAGAGAGAGAGAGAGAGAGAGAGAGAGAGAGAGAGAGAGAGAGAGAGAGAGAGAGAGAGGGAGAGAGAGAGAGAGAGAGAGAGACAGAGAGAGAGAGAGAGAGAGAGAGAGAGAAAGAGAGAGAGGCACCAGGGCCTCTTAGCAAAACTTCAAGCACTGGGAATTGCAGGCTCTACGCTATGTCTCCTCAGTGATTACCTTCATGGTAGATCTCTAAGTGTAGTCCTCAATGGAACGGAATCAGCAAGGCATCCTATTGGGGCAAGCGTTCCACAAGGAAGTGTGCTGGGTCCACTGTTATGGAATGTCTACTTCAACGACCTTCTTCATCTCATCCCAGAATCACATGCATATGCAGACGACTGTACACTGACATTCACTTATCCAAGAGAAGAAATGCCAGCTGCTCTAAGCTACATCAATCACCAGCTGAGAGCTATATCAGCTTGGGGAAATAGATGGCAAGTAACATTTGCACCTGAAAAAACGCAAATGATGTTCGTCTCTAGGCACCATGATGGTAATGCTGGCGCAGTAGTAAGGATGAATGGGACGATGTTGGCACCTGGAAGAAGTTGATATCCTTGGGGTGAAATTTGACTCCAAACTAACCATGAAGAACCATGTTGTAAATCTTGCAAACAAGGCAGCCAGGAAGCTTACAGCACTTCGCCGTATCTCGCATCTGCTTGACCAGTAGGGGTTGCAAGATCCTGTACGAGGCACAAGTACGCTCACACCTTGAGTATGCTCCACTTTCTTGGTTTGCCTGCCCCCCCTCTCATCTGCGACTGCTTGACAGAGTAGAGAACAGAGCAAGACGTCTCATCTCTCGCCTGGACCCATCCTGGATAGATCTGTCATTTCAGCAGAGCCTTCAACATAGGAGGGATGTGGGTGGCCTTACTGTTATGTACAAGGCCAATATTGTCAAAATACCACACTTGGATCCACTTCGAGGACAGCGTGAAACAAGCTTTTATGCCACAAGACGGGCAGAAAGCAGCAACTTCACTCTGGCTGTACCCTTCTCCAGAACATCACTCCATCTGAGATCATACATACCCAGGATGACTCGAGTATGGAACACATTCGTACAGCATAATGATGTCAACGAGATAACGTCAGTTGATCAAATGAAAATGCTGGCCCACAGATGGCTCCAACTTCATCCTGTTCCCTACTTGTATGTCTCATAACAAAAATGCTTTCAAATGAGCTGATGTAGGTAACAGCTCTTAGCTTGCCAATAAAGTTAGGAATCCTTAACCTGTAAATAGCTGTCAATAAAGCTAGGGATCCTTAACCGTGTCAAACCCTGTGTAAAAAAAAAAAAAAAAAAAAAAAAAAAAAGAGAGAGAGAGAGAGAGAGAGAGAGAGAAGAGAGAGAGAGAGAGAGAGAGAGAGACAAGAAACGCTTAAGAGTGGTGGAGACTCGATCCTCCACCCTGTAATGGCGAAACAAAATGCTCTTGCGGCCCAGGTGATGCAGTAGATAATAATGTAGATAAGAGAGAATCTTTGAGAGCAAGATGTTCACAACAGCAGCAGCAGAACTCAGTGAGGTGTGGTAGATCCTGTCTAACAAACTTGACAGATTACTACCACTAACAGTCATAAGACGGGAGAGGGACGGTGATGTAGTGTTGGTGATAGTGATAGTAATAGGGTAGTGATGTAGTAGTGGTGGTGATAGTGATAGTAGTAATACGGTGGTGATGTAGTGGTGGTGATAGTGATAGTAGTAATACGGTGGTGATGTAGTAGTGGTGGTGATAGTGACAGTAGTAATACAGTGGTGATGTAGTAGTGGTGGTGATAGCGATAGTAGTAATACGGTGGTGATGTAGTTGTGGTGGTGATAGTGATAGTAGTAGTAATAGGTGGTGATGTAGCAGTGGTGGTGATAGTGATAGTAAGTAATACGGTGGTGATGTAGTAGTGGTGGTGATAGTGATAGTAGTAATAGGGTGGTGATGTAATTGTTTTGGTGATAGTGATAGTAGTAATAGGGTGGTGATGTAGTTGTGGTGTGATAGTGATAATAGTAATAGGGTGGTGATGTAGTTGTGGTGGTGATAGTGATAGTAGTAGTAATAGGGTTGGTGATGTTACAGTGTGGTGATAGTGATATGTGTGATAGTAGTAATAGGGTGGTGATAGTGATAGTAGTAATAGGGTGGTGATAGTGATAGTAGTAATAGGGTGGTGATGTAGTTGTGGTGGTGATAGTGATAGTAGTAATAGTGGTAATTAAGAGTGTGAGATGTCCCCAGCCTACTTTGACTTGCCAGAAGTGTTAGTGTTACCTGTGTGAAATAAGGCGACCTTGAATATGGTCCAGTGATTATGGCCGCCTTGTTTTATGAGGCCAGTGAATCCTAGTAGTGGCATAGGATAATGGAGGGTCTTCGCTGCGATGCCTGCCCTGTCTCGATTTTCAGATGTTGTAGTGTGCATGTGAAGTGTGCCGAAAATGCGACCTTGGTGGTCGTGAAGTGGTCCAGTTGCAGTTACTTTAAAGAATGTAACCCGTTGGAGCAGTTTTCCACGCCATAGAAGCCTAGAGAGGTTTGGCCCAATGGTTAACGTGCGAGGGTGACTAGCATTGGCTAATGCATTTCTAGTAGAAGTAGGGAAGGCATTGGAGCCCGATATTTAAGTTTAAGGAGAAATGATGGGTAAGGAGGCTTTGCACCAGAGAGCAACTGTTATGCTGGTCAACTGCCAGGTGTACTGATTATGCTGCCTTGTGGTAGATGAGAAGGTTGAGGGAATAATTTTGTATTATGTATAATTTTGTCTTTGTATTGTAATAGATTTAAGGGGTTAGGATTAAAATAGTCTAATAACTTAGGACAAATTGTCCTAGTTCTCAGATATTTTAAATTGGTGGAGAAAGGGGGATGTGATGTAGTTCAGCTGGGCTTGTGAGGTCTCTGGGGAGACCTAATTTAGCCAATTATATGGTCACCTTGCCTTGGCAAATGTCTGTCAGAGACACGCCTTTCCGGCTTAAACTGAGGTCTTTTGTTCTGGACAGCGTCAGACCTCGGCCTCAGATCAACACCACGGTGCACACCTCATTGTGGAGGGTGCTTGGACCACCATAAAAGCCCAAGGAAGAGCATGATCAGGAGATTCGAGCGGAGCTGCTGCTGGGGTGCAGAGCTCCTGAGCAGAGACTTCGAGCGGAGCTGCTGCTGGGGTGCAGGGCTCGGGAGAAGGCTGCTGAAGTCTCTGGAGGAGACTGTTGGAGACATTGGGCAGAGTACTGGCTTCGGGCAGTACTCGTGCTGTGTAGGTCTTGGGACCTGTGGCTTAGTTTCTGTGGTGAACTGTTCTCTGAGCCATATTGTAAGCTATATTTATTTTCGTCAAGTTGATTGTATTTCCCTGTCTCACTGCTTATGTGTACCACCCCATTTATCTGAACCCCAATGATGTACTCCGGTTCCCAAATATATTATTGTACAAGGACTTAATAATAAACTGTGTTTGAGTAGAATAGTAATATTCACTGTCCCCGTTATTTATTCTTATTTCCATTTATTTATGTTTAGTTAAAGTAGTGAGAGGGTGAGTAGTGTAGTGTGGCGGGTAGAGTAATGAGAGGTGAAGTTGTAGTCACCAGTGACCTCACATTACCTACCTACCTCCGCACTCATCCCTCCTACGGCCTCGCCTGTCCCCTACCTACTGACTCCCTCCTCTTACCCCCGTATTCCCCTAATCATTACCCCCCTACATGACAAGGGTGGTGATGTAGTTGTGGTGGTGATAGTGATAATAGTAATAGGGTGGTGATGTAGTTGTGGTGGTGATAGTGATAATAGTAATAGGGTGGTGATGTAGTTGTGGTGGTGATAGTGATAATAGTAATAGGGTGGTGATGTAGTTGTGGTGGTGATAGTGATAATAGTAATAGGGTTGTGATGTAGTTGTGGTGGTGATAGTGATAGTAGTAATAGGGTGGTGTAGTTGTGGTGGTGATAGTGATAGTAGTAATAGGGTGGTGATGTAGTTGTGGTGGTGATAGTGGTAGTAGTAATAGGGTGGTGATGTAGTTGTGGTGGTGATAGTGATAATAGTAATAGGGTGGTGATGTAGTTGTGGTGGTGATAGTGGTAGTAGTAATAGGGTGGTGATGTAGTTGTGGTGGTGATAGTGATAATAGTAATAGGGTGGTGATGTAGTTGTGGTGGTGTAGTGATAATAGTAATAGGGTGGTGATGTAGTTGTGGTGGTGATAGTGATAATAGTAATAGGGTGGTGATGTAGTTGTGGTGGTGATAGTGATAGTAGTAATAGGGTGGTGATGTAGTTGTGGTGGTGATAGTGATAGTAGTAATAGGGTGGTGATGTAGTTGTGGTGGTGATAGTGGTAGTAGTAATAGGGTGGTGATTGTAGTTGTGGTGGTGATAGTGATAATAGTAATAGGGTGGTGATGTAGTTGTGGTGGTGATAGTGGTAGTAGTAATAGGGTGGTGATGTAGTTGTGGTGGTGATAGTGATAATAGTAATAGGGTGGTGATGTAGTTGTGGTGGTGATAGTGATAATAGTAATAGGGTGGTGATGTAGTTGTGGTGGTGATAGTGATAATAGTAATAGGGTGGTGATGTAGTTGTGGTGGTGATAGTGATAATAGTAATAGGGTGGTGATGTAGTTGTGGTGGTGATAGTGATAATAGTAATAGGGTGGTGATGTAGTTGTGGTGGTGATAGTGATAATAGTAATAGGGTGGTGATGTAGTTGTGGTGTGATAGTGATAATAGTAATAGGGTGGTGATGTAGTTGTGGTGGTGATAGTGATAATAGTAATAGGGTGGTGATGTAGTTGTGGTGGTGATAGTGATAATAGTAATAGGGTGGTGATGTAGTTGTGGTGGTGATAGTGATAATAGTAATAGGGTGGTGATGTAGTTGTGGTGGTGATAGTGATATAATATAATAGGGTGGTGATGTAGTTGTGGTGGTGATAGTGATAATAGTAATAGGGTGGTGATGTAGTTGTGGTGGTGATAGTGATAATAGTAATAGGGTGGTGATGTAGTTGTGGTGGTGATAGTGATAATAGTAATAGGGTGGTGATGTAGTTGTGGTGGTGATAGTGATAATAGTAATAGGGTGGTGATGAAGCAGTGATGGTGATAGCAGCGATTAAGTGTTGGTAACAGTGGCAGCGGTGGTAGTGGGGGGGGGGGTAGTGGGATGGGGGTAAATCGGTGGTAGTGAGGGTGGAGGGGGTGGTAGATGGGGGATGGGGGTGCCAACAAAGCAGCAGTGCCAACCTACAATGCCAAAGTTTAACATTAGTGAACATCTTCGTCAGGTTTTAAGAGATACGTATGATGCCATTTTTCCCCCTCTTGTTCCTCTTCTTCCTCCTTCTCCTCTCCATTTCCCTTCTCTTCCCCTTCCTCTTCCTCCTCTTCCCCCTTTCTTCCTCATCATCTTCTTCCTTCTCCCCCAAATTCTTCTCCTAATCCTCTTCTTCTTCCATTTTTTTTAATTGTTTATGTTGTTGTAGTTGTTGTTGTAGTCTCACTGTTGTTGTTGTTCTTGTTGTTCTGCTCTTGTTGTTGTTGTTCTTGCTCTTGTTGTTGTTGCTGTTGTTGTTCTTGTTGTTCTTGCTCTTGTTGTTGTTGTTCTTGCTCTTGTTGTTGTTGTTGTTGTTCTTGTTGTTCTTGCTCTTGTTGTTGTTGTTCTTGCTCTTGTTGTTGTTGTTGTTGTTCTTGTTGTTGTTGTTGTTGTTCTTGTTGTTCTTGCTCTTGTTGTTGTTGTTGTTGTTCTTGTTGTTGTTGTTGTTGTTCTTGTTGTTCTTGCTCTTGTTGTTGTTGTTGTTGTTCTTGTTGTTCTTGCTCTTGTTGTTGTTGTTCTTGCTCTTGTTGTTGTTGTTCTTGCTCTTGTTGTTGTTGTTGTTGTTCTTGTTGTTCTTGCTCTTGTTGTTGTTGTTGTTGTTTCTTGCTCTTGTTGTTGTTGTTGTTGTTGTTGTTGTTCTTGCTCTTGTTGTTGTTCTTGCTCTTGTTGTTGTTGTTGTTGTTGTTGTTGTTGTTGTTGTTGTTGTTGTTGTTGGCGTTCTTATTTTTGCTGTTTATATTGTTGCTGATTTTGTTGTTGTTGTTGTTCTTGTTGTGTCTTTCTGGGATGCAAATCTCTGAAATGTGTTTGTTTATGTTTGTTTATCAATACTCGTTTGTTGCAGAGTTTTTGTTATTGTTTTCTTTGTTTATGTCTTGTGCTGATTTCTTTTGTTATTGTTTAATAATATTTTTTGTTTTACTTTGTTTTCGAAATTGTCTTCATTTCGTCGTTTGTTGACTTTTTTTTTTGTCGTGTTGAGTTTATTTGTTTTCGTTTTTTTTGTTGTTGTTGTTTTCCCAGCCAGGAGGAAATTGTTTTCTCTATCTTTTTGAGCTTCCATTCTCTGTCTCTATCTGTCTGTCTCTCTCTCTCTCCCCTTTCTCTTTCTCTCTCTCTTCCCTTTCTCTTTCACTCACCCTATCTTTCCCTCTCAATAATACCTCTCACCCTCCCTCTCTCTCTGTCTCTCTCTCTCTTCTCTCTCCCTCCCTCTCACCCTCCCACTCCATCTTCTCTCTCACCCTTCCTCCATCTCCTCATCCCACCAGAAATGAAAACACCCTGGATTTGATATTCACAAATAACAAGGAACTAATCAGAGACATAACAGTTACAAGAACAATGAACTCTGATCATAACATCATAGAAGTACAAACGAGTATTAACACAAGGTTAGGGAATTGCAACACTAACGTAAGAGATGGGATGTTGCAGCACTAATGTAAGAGATGGGATGTTGCAACACTAATGTAAGAGAAGGGATGTTGCAACACTAATGTAAGAGAAGGTATGTTCAGTAAGTCTAATTTCAACAACCACAAAATTGACTGGGACAAAAGCAACCAAGAACTATCAGACATATCCTGGAAATCAGACATGAGCGCCCTAAATCCCTCCCAGTGACTGGAGAAGCTGAATACAGAAGCATACAAGGTATGTATTAAATACGTACCATTCAGGAAAGCCAGAAGAAGATCAGATTTAGAGAGGAAGCGAAAATGGTACAAAAGAAGAAAACGGGTTACCGAATTGCTTAGAAACATAAATATGTCACAACGAAAGATATTCTTAGCCAAGAGATATCTGAATTAGAGAAAAAAAAACTTACGATGTCATACCAAAGAGAAGAAGTACAAAGGGTGATGAATGGTTTTGAAAACCGACAGTTTGAGTAATTCAGACACTTATGCAACATATGGGAATCCTTATCTTCAGTAAAGATTCCCATATGATGCATAAGTGTCTCAATTCTTCAAGTACAAAGGGAACAAAAGGCCATACAGGATAATGCAAGAAACCCAAAATATTTTTACCCACATGCAAAATCCAAGTTAAAAACTACCTGTAGAATTGGACCAATAATGAGAGGAGTCTCGTATACTGACGATGAACACAATATGAGTGAAGTCCTAAAAGAACAGTGAGAGTCGGTGTTCAGCAACTTACTAAATGACAGCAGTGAAGACAATGCAGAAATATTTTTCACCTCAGCAAACTAACTGACATTAGTACAAATCCCATTCGAAAAAAGAAAAGGATAACATGCCTACTCACTCAGTACTTGGACCAGATTCATGGAATGCCCTATTTATTAAAAAGTGCAAAGTAGCACTAGCACGAGCCCTCAGTATTCTTTGGAGAAAGAGGTTAGATCTAGGTGAAATACCGGAGGCCTTGAAGAGCGCAGACATAGCTCCTTCGCATAAGGGAGGCAGTAGAGCACTAGCTAAAAATTACAGACCAGCAGCCCTAACTTCTCACATAAAAATATTCGAAAGAGTGATGTGACGTCAAATTACAAATTTCTTGAAACAGTACAACCGGCATAACCCAAACCAGTATGGTTTTAGAGCAGGACGATCATATCTGTTACAACTGCTGACAAAAACAACGGAGGCGTTGGAAGGTAACCAAAACCCAGATGTGATATACACAGATTTTGCAAAGGCGTTTGACAAATGCGATCATGGGGTGATAGCGCACAAAATGAGGGTCATGGGCATTACAGGGAAGGTAGGCAGATGGATTTTTGGGTTCCTAACACACAGAATACAAAAAAGTAGTAATAAACAGAGCAAAATCCAGCATCAGCGAGGTAAAGAGCTCAGTTCCCCAAGGCAGTGTCCTGGCACCTCTGCTGCTTCTCGTCCTCATAGCAGACATAGATAAAAACACCAGTCAGTTTTCTATCATCATTTGCCGATGGCACCAAAATAAACATGAAAGTCACTGTGGTAGAAGACACTGAAAAATTAAAGGAAAATATAAAGTGTTTTCCAGTGAGCAGTGGAGAACAACGTGACTTTCAATGGAGATAAGGTCCAGTTGCTTAGATATGGAAAGAATGAAGAGCTCAAAAGGAACACTGTAAACTCAAGAGGATCATCAAATAGAACGAAAGGAACTCGTGAAAGACCTGGGACTAACTATGTCAGCTGACCTTTCTTTCAAAGAACATAATAAGCCAAAGGTCACGACAGCCAGGAAGATGACGGGGTGAGTTTTGAGAACCTTTAAAACAAGGAAAATAATGCCAGTGTTGACCTTCAAATCGTTAGTGATCCTCATTCGGAATATTAGTCAGTGTTGACGGCCCCATTCAAGGCAGGAGAAATATCAGAACTTGAATAAATACAGAAATCATTTACGGCCCAAACAGAACCAGCAAAACATTTAAATTATTGGGAATGGTAACATATACCTGGAAGGTACTCGAGGGCTTGGTCCCAAATCTGCACACTGCCATAACAACATAGTGGATCGAGAGATGTGGGAGGAAGTACAAAATGAACCCAGAGAAAAGAAGGGGTGCAGTGGACACAATAAGGCAACACTGTATCAACATCCGTGGCCCCATATTATCCAAGATAATATGGGGCCACTGCTAATACAAGTGTAAAAGCCTTCAGGACGAAACTGGACAAGTATTTTCACCAAGTGCCAGATTAACCAAGCTGTAGTGGATACATGGGACAGTTGACCTCCAGCAGCAACAGCCTGGTCAACCAAGCTGACACCAGACAAGCCTGCCCCATGGCCGGGCTCCGAGAGTAGAAAGACTCGAAACTCATTAAAGGTATATCAAAGGTATATCCCTCTCCCTCTTCTCTACCTCCCTCCCTCCCTCTCCCCCTCTCCTCTCCCTCCCTTCCTCCCCCACCCTCTCCCTCCCCCTCTTCCCTGCTACAACTTTGGTTAATCTCCTCCCAACAAATTCAAAATCAACTTTCATCTAAAAATATATACACTACAGCCTGGCTGACAGGGTCCAGAGTAACGGTAATTAATTCACGCATAATATCACACAAGTGCTGGCCAAAATTCCGCTTAAATTATATATATATATATGTATATATCAGGGCTGACAGGGATAGAGGAATTGTCTCTTTTCTTTGTTATTGAGATTTATTGGTCTCTCTCTCTCTCTCTCTCTCTCTCTCTCTCTCTCTCTCTCTCTCTCTCTCTCTCTCTCTCTCTCTCTCTCTCTCTCTCTCTCTCTCTCTCTCTCTCTCTCTCTCTCTCTCTTTACTTTTCTTTTGTTCCTAATTACATTCCATTCGTTCCGTTTGCTCATTTCATCCCTCCTTCTATTTCTCATATTTGTTTCTCCCTCCTCTTTTTCCTTCCTTCCTCCACTGCTCTCCCTCCTTCTCTTCTCTTCCCTCCATCACTAGAGTTGCCATTTACAATGCTCACACCCGTGTCACTGCTCACACCCGTGTCACTGCTCACAACCGTGTCACTGCTCACACTCGTGTCACTGCTCACACCCTGGATGTTATCTTGGCCGCCCATCACGCCCACTGAGAGGCATGGGGGCGGACGGGAGGGGAGGGGAAGGGAAGAGGGGAGGGATGGGGGCTAGGAACACGCTCTCCCCTTTCCAGTCATAATCGTGCAGAAGTCAACGCTTCCTGCAGCTCCCCACAGCTAACGCGCTGCCAGACGCGCCACGAAGACCATGCCGTTTTTTTCAGAAACGGACATAAGTAAAGCGTGCAGGAACGGACGAGGGAATCTCTTCAAAAAGAAAAAAAAATACCTCTGTCGTAGCCTGTCAGCTGGTCATGAGACAGACACACGGCCACCTGTCAATTACCGTAGATGACCCAGGATAGACAGAGGCTGGGTTAAACGGGACAGGGTATATTAATAGGTTATAGAATTCAATTCAATTCAAGTTTATTCTCTATAAGGGTTACAATGTGTGGTTTACATGTTATAAAATACTAATTACAGAGGGGGCCACTAGGACACCTAGTATTTCGAGCAGACTTAGATTAATTCTTAACATTAAGTCCTTACAGATTATGGTATTAAGGCTAAGTGACTACATCATAATTTGTGAGTTTAGCAATGTGAATGCTTTTGTTTTGGCACAATACAAGGTGTCTATATTGGAGTATCATAGGCAAACTTATGACTAGTTAGGATTTATTATTTTAAGATTAAGATTAGTATTTCTGGGTTTATAGTCAGTGGGTGAGTGAGTGTAATTGTGAACCACCAGGTGGTTATCATGTAGTTAGTTGTCGGGGTGGATCAGGGAGATAAGATGTTTTCTAACTGTAGCTTTGAAAGTGATGAATGTGTCTGCAGTTCTAGAGTTTTCAGGTAGGGTGTTCCAGATTTTAGGTCCTTTGAAATACATTGAATTTTTGTAAAGGTTTAGTCGAACACGGGGAATGTCATAGAGATGTTTGTGTCTGGTGTTATGCCTGTGGGTTCTGTCACAACTATCAAGAAAGCGTTCTAGGTCAAGGTTAATATTGGAATTTAAGGTCCTGTAGATGTAGATTGCACAGTAGTAAGTGTGGATGTACTGAACAGGGAGTAAGTTTAGGTCTATGAAGAGTGGGGGGGGGGGTGTTGCCAGGGATGGGATTTAGTGATTATTCTTACTGCGGCTTGAACATTAAAATGGTATAAAATACCGACAGGTTGTTAGGTAAGACACATATGCAACAGTTAGGTATCTTTATTATGAAACGTTTCGCCTACACAGTAGGCTTCTTCAGTCAAGTACAGAAAAGTTGATAGAAGCAGAAGATGCTTGAAGACGATGTAATCAGTCCATCACCCTTAAAGTTTTGAGGTGGTCAGTCCCTCAGTCTGGAGAAGAGCATTGTTCCATAGTATGAAACATAGTACTGCGGCTTTTTGTTGGGTTATTACTGGCTTTAGGTGTGTTGCTGCAGTTGAACCCCAAGCACATATAGCATAGGTGAGGTATGGATATATAAGTGAATGGTATAGTGTGAGAAGGGCAGTTTGCAGTACGTAGTATCGTATCTTGGAGAGGATCCCCACCATTTTGGATACTTTTTTTGTTATGTGTTGGATATGGGTGCTGAAATTTAGGTTATTGCCGAGGTATAGGCCAAGGAATTTGAAGGGGAAGGACAAAAAAGACAGCGGGGTAGACAGGAATGACAGTACAAGACAGTCCGGGGGAAGGAGGGGAGAGGGGGAGGGGGTTGAACAAGACAGTTAAGGAGGGTACAAGAGTAGGACAGGGCAGGATACAAGGAGGACAAGGGAGAACAAAGGCAGGACAGGTGCAGCAGAAGGTGTTCCGACATGCACAGATGAGAGGGAGAAGAGAGAATACAGAGAGCGGTAGAGGAGAGGATGTGAGAGGTAGAGGAGAGGGAGAAGCAGAGGAGAGAGAGAGGCAGAATAGAAGGTAAGAAGAGGCAAAACAGAGATGGAAAGATAGTGAAAAGATGGCTGAGAGGAAGCTGGCTTTCTATACCAAACACAAGACGAAGAGACCAGTGGCTACTACTAATTAATCCTCTACCCCCCTCTTCTTCCTCCTCTTCTTCCTGTTTCTCCTCCTCCTCCTCCTCCTCTTCATCTTCCTCCTCCTCTTCCTCTTCCACCTTCTCCAACACACACTGTGCTCACTTGACTGTTCTCGGTGTTGTACTTGTCAGGTTATTTCCTCAACGTGCTCACTCATCTGAGCACATCATTGTCTTCTGCCTAAGCGTACGTAATAAGGCAAATAGATTACTGGGATTTATATCAAGAAGTGTAAGCAACAGAAGTCCAGAGGTCATACTGCAGCTTTATACATCATTAGTAAGGCCTCACCTAGATTATGCAGCTCAGTTCTGGTCTCCATATTACAAAATGGACATAAATTCGTTAGAAAACATTCAGCGTAGGATGACTAAATTAATACATAGCATCAGAAATCTTCCTTATGAAGAAAGATTGAAGACTCTTAAGTTACATTCACTTGTTAGACGAAGAATGAGGGGAGACCTGATCGAAGTGTATAAGTGGAAGATAGGTATTAATAAAGGGGATATTAATAAGGTCTTGAGGATGTCTCTCCAAGAGAGAACGCGCAGTAATGGATTTAAATTAGATAAGTTTAGATTTAGAAAGGACATAGGAAAGTATTGGTTTGGAAATAGGGTAGTTGATGAGTGGAACAGTCTACCTAGTTGGGTTATTGAGGCTGGGACTTTGGGTGGTTTCAAATCTAGGTTGGATAAGTACATGAGTGGGAGGGGTTGGATTTGAGTGGGACTTTCACATCAGAGCTTATTTCTTGGGTGGCATTGAAAATTGAGTTGGGCAAATGTTTTGTTAGTGGGATGAATTGTAAAGGACCTGCCTAGTATGGGCCAGCAGGCCTCCTGCAGTGTTCCTCCTTTCTTATGTTCTTATGTTCTGTTGTCACCTTCCATGTGTGGGGACTCAGAGAGTATCTGTGTTCTGGTTCCTACTGTGTCACTTTCTCTTGCTCAGTTTGGTAAAATGCTTAAAGTAACCATGTACGTTGTGATCATATCTCACCCTAAGTCGTCTTCGGTGTAGTGAGGTCCAGTTAAGTATCCCCGAGGGATACCTTTTGTTTGCCTGTCTTTCTTTTTTCCTCCAAGGTTTAAGTTTATAACTTTATTATTATTATTATTATAATTATATTATTATTATTAGTAGTAGTAGTAGTAGTAGTATAGTAGTATTTCCCTAACTAAACGCTAAACCAACATGGGTCATACAGTGCTGGTTTATAACTTGAAAACCCCTTATCTGATCTGCTTTAAATATTCAACGCTAGTGTACTATAACTGCAGTGAGGCCTGTTGGCCCATACTAGGCAGGTCCTTCACAATCCGTCTCACTAACAATAAAGATAACCAGATGTTGCACATGTGTCTTAACTTTCAACTTGACGTGCTGTTGGAGCGTGAGCAAAGTAACATTTATAAAGAGATTCAGGAAAACCGGCAGGCCGGACTTGAGTCCTGGAGGTGAGAAGTACAGTGTCTGAACTCTGAAGGAGGGGTGTTAATGTTGCAATTTTACAACTGTAGTGTAAGCGTGCCTCTGGCAAAACAGTGATGGAGTGAATAATGATGAAAGTATTTCTTCTTTTTCGGGTCACCCTGCCTTGGTGGGAAACGGCCGATGTGTTAATAAAAAATATATAAAAAGTTAATAAGACTCGCGAGATTTCAATAACACAAGTGTAAATAACTTGGAAGAGATAGGATTGAAACCTGCGAGGGTAGCAGCAGGACTGGTAATGTTAGGACTGGTCTTCTTCAGTCAGTGGTTAGTACCTAACAGTAAGTATATTACTGTTAGGTGGTCAGTGGTGTAACATATTGGAAGATTATTAGGTTTTGGCAACCATTTTCTCTTTAATTTAATCTCTATATGTTACTTTAGTTGCATTCTTTGCTGAGTGTTTGTTGACCCGTCTGACTGTCATCTGTCTTGCTTCCAGTCAAGAGTCGCCACTTATTCTGTCTCATCTGTCTCACTGTCTGTCTCCCTGTCTATCTCCCTGTCTGTCTCCCTGTCTGTCTGACTGTCTGTCTCCCTGTCTGTCTCCCTGTCTGTCTCCCTGTCTGTCTCACTGTCTATCTCCCTGTCTGTCTCCCTGTCTGTCTCCCTGTCTGTCTGACTGTCTGTCTCCCTGTCTGTCTCCCTGTCTGTCTCCCTGTCTGTCTCACTGTCTATCTCCCTGTCTGTCTCCCGTCTGCCCTCCCTCCCTGTCTCACTGTCTATCTCCTGCTGTCTCCCTGTCATCTCCCTGTCTGTCTCCCTGTCTGTCTCCCTTTCTGTCTCCCTGCCCTGTCCCCCTGTCTGTTTTCCCTTTCTGTCTCCCTGTCTGTCTCCCTTTCTGTCTCCCTGCCCTTATCTCCCTTTCCTGTCTCCTGTCTGTCTCCCTGTCTGTCTCCTGTTTTGTCTCACTGTCTATCTCCCTGTCTGTCTCCTGTCTATCCCCTTTCTGTCTCCCTGTCTGTCTCCCTGTCTGTCTCCTGTCTGTCCCCTGCCCTGTCTCCCTGTCTGTCCCCCTGTCTGTCTCCCTGTCTGTCTCCCTGTCTGTCTCCCTTTCTGTCTCCCTGTCTGTCTCCCTGTCTGTCTCCCTGTCTGTCTCCCTGTCTGCCTCACTGTCTATCTCCCTGTCTGTCTCCCTGTCTGTCTCCCTTTCTGTCTCCGCTGTCTGCCTCACTATCTACCCCCTGTCTATCCCCTGTTTTTCCCTCTCCTTCTGTCTCCCTGTCTGTCTCCCTGTCTGCCTCACTGTCTATCTCCCTGTCTGTCTCCCCCTGTTATCCCCCTTTCTGTCTCCCTGTCTGTCTCCCTGTCTGTCTCCCTGTCTGTCTCCCTGCCTGTTCCCTGTCTGTCTCCTGTCTGTTCCCTTTTGTCTCCCTGTCTGTCTCCCTTTCTGTCTCCCTGTCTGTCTCCCTGTCTGTCTCCCTGTCTGTCTCCCTGTCTGTCTCCCTTTCTGTCTCCCTGTCTGTCTCCCTGTCTGTCTCCCTGTCTGTCTCACTGTCTATCTCCCTGTCTGTCTCCCTGTCTGTCCCCCTTTTCTGTCTCCCTGTCTGTTTCCCTGTCTGTCCCCCTGTCTGCCTCACTATCTATCTCCCTGTCTATCTCCCTGTCTGTCTCTCCTTCTGTCTCCCTGTCTGTCTCCCTGTCTGCCTCACTGTCTATCTCCCTGTCTGTTTCCTGTCTGTCTCCCTGCTGTCTCCCTTTCTGTCTCCCTGTCTGTCTCCCTGTCTGTCTCACTGTCTATCTCCATGTTTGTTCCCTGTCTGTCTCCCTTTCTGTTTTCCCTGTCTGTCTCCCTGTCTGTCTCCCTGTCTGTCTCCCTGTCTGTCTCCCTGTCTGTCTCCCTTTCTGTCTCCCTGTCTGTCTCCCTGTCTGTCTCCCTGTCTGTCTCCCTGTCTGTCTCCCTGTCTGTCTCCCTGTCTATCTCCCTGTCTGTCTCCCTGTCTTTCCCTGTCTGTCTCCCTGTCTATCTCCCTGTCTGTCTCCCTGTCTGTCTCCCTGTCTGTCTCCCTGTCTGTCTCCCTGTCTGTCTCCCTGTCTGTCTCCCTTCTTTTCCCCCTGTCTGTCTCCCTGTCTGTCTCCCTGTCTGTCTCCCTGTCTGTCTCCCTGTCTGTCTCCCTGTCTGTCTCCCTGTCTGTCTCCCTGTCTATCTCCCTGTTTGTCTCTCCCTCTGATTATCCCCTTTTCAGTTTTCCTCTGCATTTGCCATTATGTTACGTATGTATGTGTGTATGTGGACAAACAGCAGAATTGTCAGGCGTTCACGATGACTTATCTAGGGACGTACGTATGTATGTATAAGTGTGTATGCATATGCATATATGGATGTAGGTATTCATGTATAACTACAAATATCTGCATCATAAGACTAACAATCGAGACACTCGTGCAACACTTGGATATGTTTATTCTTGTAACGTTTCGCCCGGCGGTGACTTCATCGCTCCAGACATCGACTCCAGGCTGAGGGACTGATTGCCTGAAAATCCTCCTCATCTTCCACCTTTCTCTGCATTGGACTGAAGAAGCCACTGAGTTGCGATACCAAAGCGTTGCACAAGTGTCTCATTAATCAACCTGTCGGCTTTGCAAACCACTTAGTCATATTATCAGAAGACACTGTACAACGCTGCACCCCCGCCAGGGGTGGAGCCCCGGACTATAACATGCAACGTTAACTGGATTACACAAACACCAACACACTGTAACACTCGTTTTCAACAACACCCCTTCCCCTTTGAGGGAAGTGACTTGATGACGGTGAGGGGGTCTTGATGAGGGTGAGGGGGTCTTGATGAGGGTGAGGGGGTCTTTATGAGGGTGAGGGGGTCTTGATGAGGGTGAGGGGGTTTTGATGAGGGTGAGGGGGTTTTTGAAAGAGGGTGAGGGGTCTTGATGAGGGTGAGGGGGGTCTTGATGAGGGGGAGGGGTCTTGATGAGGGTGAGCGGGTCTTGATGACGGTGAAGGGCTTTTGATGAGGGGGGAGGGAAATCTTGATGAGGTGAGGGGGTCTTGATGAGGGTGAGGGGGTCTTGATGAGGGTGAGGGGGTCTTGATGAGGGTGAGGGGGGTCTTGATGGGGGGTGAGGGCGTCTTGATGAGGTGAGGGAGTCTTGATGAGGGTGAGAGGGTCTTGATGAGGGTGAGGGGGTCTTGCTGAGGGTGAGGGGGTCTTGATGAGGGTGAGGGGGTCTTGATGAGGGTGAGGGGGGGCTTGATGAGGGTGAGGGGGGCTTGATGAGGGACCTTGATGACGGGGAGGGGTCTTCATGACGGTGAGGGGGGTCTTCATGAGGATGAGGGGTCTTGATGAGGGTGAGGGGTTCTTTATGGGGTGAGGGGGTCTTGATGAGGGGCTCTTGATGACGGTGAGGGTCTTCATGACGGTGAGGGGGGTCTTGATGAGGGTTTTTAAGGTGGGGGGGCCCAAGGGGGGGGGGGTTGTTGGGGGTTTTTTATAGGGGAAAATTTTTTCAGAAACAGAACATAGGGAAAATGAAAGATTTTTCCCCCCATGCTTAAGGGGAAAGGGAAAAGCTAAAATACAAACCATTGTGACCCAAAAATGTGGTTAGAACCGGACGGGCTCGAACCCCCATCCGCAGGGTACCCCGGAAACACACACCAAGGGGCCAACAAAACCAACACACAACCCAACACACACCACCACCACAAACACAAGTCACATGCATGAGGAGGGCAGAGTCAGCAGAGGATACGCTAGAGGGCAGAGTCAAAATAAGGAAAAGATCTTGAGGGGTGAGTATAAACAGGGACATCTCCGATGAGCGCACTATCATAAAATAACTGCTGCGTATGAGGGTGGCCTAGCAAACCTCAGAAGCTGCATTCGACATCTTATAAGGAATCTGATTCAGGAGCCTGTACTACCGTTTGTAGGTAGGGCTATTGGAGTGAGGCACAGTTTGGAACCCACACCTAGCCAAGCACGGGTGAAGAAACTATGAGATGAGTGCAAAGGTTGCAAGGTCTAAGATGAGGTGCCGGAGCTAGAGGGTAGGGTCCTACGTGAGAGGGTAGGGGATCAATGACGACTACTGAGAGTGACAGGGGAGACGTAGAGGGGGAGATGAGGGGCTGATGAGTAATACATGAAATAGGTGAGAGGAAGTTGACAAGAGTGGACATTTGAGACGGATGTAGAGGGGATCTCAACGGTAAAGGGGTACAAGTTGAAGGGATCTTGAAGACAGTGAGTCATCAGAGGATGAGGAGTCTTCGAGCACGGTGAGTAGTAGTGAATGATGGGAAGGATCTGATGCAGCCAGAAGCAACATAGTTGAAGTAAATAATGCAACAAGCTCACCTCAGGGATGACTAAGTGAGCGACTCAGTGAAAGGCCGCACAAGGACTCCACTCACACACACGCAAACTCAACTAGGGACGCACAAATAGTGTGTACGACAGCACACACTACCGACACACTCACACACACACTACACGGCACACACAGCACACACCACACCACCGCACCAAAACACACACACACACACAGCACATCAACACACACACACATCAAACAACACACACACACACACCCAACGCACACAACACACACACACTACACACAAAAAAAAAGATCTTGGGGTGAGTATAACACCAGGCACATCTCCTGAAGCCACATCAACCAAATAACTGCTGCAGCATATGGCGCACTAGCAAACCTCAGAACAGCTTCCGACATCTAATAAGGAATGTTCAGGACCCTGTACACCGTTATACGTAGGCCCATATTGGAGTGCGGCACCAGTTTGGAACCCACACCTAGCCAAGCACGTAAAGAAACTAGAGAAAGTGCATAGGTTTGCAACAAGACTAGCCCAGAGCTAAGAGGTATGTCCTACGAGGAGAGGTTAGGAAATCAACTGACGACACTGGAGGACAGGAGAGATAGGGGGACATGAAACGACATACAAAATACTGAGAGGAATTGACAAGGTGGACAAAACAGGATGTTCAGAGATTGGACACAGTAACAAGGGGGCACAGTTGGAAGCTAAAGACACAGATGAATCACAGGGATGTTAGGAAGTATTTCTTCAGCCACAGAGTAGTCAGTAAGTGGAATAGTTTGGGAAGCGATGTAGTGGAGGCAGGATCCATACATAGCTTTAAGCAGAGGTACGATAAAGCTCCGTCAGGGAGAGTGACCTAGTAGCGATCAGTGAAGAGGCGGGGCCAGGAGCTCGCACTCGACCCCCGAACCTCAACTAGGTGAGTACAATAGGTGAGCCCCTAGCAACACTCACACACACACACACACGCACGCCACGCACACACACACACACACACACACACACACACGCACACACACACACACAACACACACCCACAACAACACACACCACACACACACACACACAACACACACACGCACCACGCACGCACAACCACACACACAGCACGCACGCACGCACCACACACAAACACACACACCACACACACACACACACACACAACACGCACACACACACACACACACACACACACACGCACGCACGCACGCACACACACACACACGCACGAACGCACACACGCACGCACACACACACACACACACACACACACACACACACACACACACACACACACACACACACACACACACGCACACACAACACAACACACATACACACATGTTAGATGTTAGGAAGTATTTCTTCAGCCACAGAGTAGTCAGTAAGTGGAATAGTTTGGGAAGCGATGTAGTGGAGGCAGGATCCATACATAGCTTTAAGCAGAGGTATGATAAAGCTCATGGCTCAGGGAGAGTGACCTAGTAGCGATCAGTGAAGAGGCGGGGCCAGGAGCTCGGACTCGACCCCCGCAACCTCAACTAGGTGAGTACAACTAGGTGAGTACACATACACACATACCGCACACCACACACACACACACACACACACACACACACACCTCACACACACAACACACACACCACACACACACACACACACACACCACACATCACACACAGGACCCAGGAAAACAGGGAGTTGAGCCGAAGATCCAGAAATGAATATGCAAGGATAAGGATAGAAGCCCAGCATCAATACGAGAACGACATAGCATCAAAAGCCAAATCTGACTCAAAGCTGTTATACAGCCACATCAGGAAGAAAACAACAGTCAAGGACCAGGTAATCAGGCTGAGGAAGGAGGAGAGCTCATAAAGAACGACCAGGAAATATGTGAAGAGCTCAGCTCACGATTCAAGGAGGCATTCACAGTGGAGACAGAAGTTTCCAGCAAACCTTGTAGTGTGCACCAGCAAGTGCTGGACACACTGCACACAACGGAGGAGGAGGTGAAGAAACTGTTAGGGGAACTAGATACCTCGAAGGCGGTGGGCCTAGATAACTTCTGAGAGAGGGAACAGATACACTGTGTGTGCCTCTAACAACAATCTTCAATAAGTCTATCAAAAAAGGGCAACTGCCTGAGATGTGGAAGACAAAAAAAAATGTAATCTTGATTTTAAAGAAAGGAGACAGACAAACTGCCCTAAATTACAGATCAGTGTCACTGACATGTCTAGTTCGTAAAGTTATGGAGAAGATTATCAGGAGAAGAGTGGTGGAGCATCTAGAAGGAAACGGGTTCATACATGACAACCAGCATTGCTTCAGGGAAGGAAAATCCTGCGTCACAAACCTATTGGAGTTCTATGACAAGGTAACAGAAGTAAGCCAGGAGAGGGATGGCAGACTGCAGCTTCTCGGACATTAAGAAGGCTTTCGATACAGTACCACACAAGAGACTGGTTGAAAAGCTAGAGGAGCAGGCAGGCATAGGAGGGAAATTACTGCAATGGATCAGGGAATATCTGACAGGAAAGAAACAACGTATGTTGATGCTAGACGAGGTGTCAGAATGGGTGCATGTGTCGAATGAGGTTCCACAAGGATCAGTCGTAGGTCCTGTGCTGTTTCTGGTATATGTGAATGACATGACGGAAGGGATAGATTCAGAGGTGTCCCTGTTTGCAGACGATGTGAAGCTAATGAGGAGAATAAAAGCGGACGAAGATCTGGTAAGCCTACAAAGGGGATCTGGACAGGCAGCAACCCTGATGTGACAAATGGCTCCTGGAGTTTAACCCCAGCAAGTGCAAAGTTACGCTTGGGAAAGGACAAAGAAGACCGCAGACTGAGTACAGCCTAAGAGGTTAAAGGCTGCAAAACTCACTCAAGGAAAAGAATCTTGGGGTGAGCATCATACCGAGCACATCTCTTGAGGGGCACATCAATTAAATAACTGTTGCAGCATATGGGCGACTGGCAAACCTAAGAATAGCGTTCCGACTTCTAAGTAAGGAGTCATTCACGACACTGTACAAGCAGTGTACGTCAAGCCCATATTGGAGTATGCAGCACCAGTATGGAACCCACACCTGATCAAACACGTCAAGAAATTAGAGAAAGTGCAAAGGTTTGCAACAAGACTAGTCCCGGAGATGAAGGGTATGTCCTACGAGGAGAGGATAAGAGAACTCAACCTGACAACATTGGAGGATAGGGGGGACACGATAACAACTTACAAAATACCGAGAGGAATTGACAAGGTGGATAGGGACAGAATGTTTCAGAGATGGGACGCAGCAACAAGGGATCACACCAGGAAGTTGAAAACTCAGACGAGTTACAAGGATGTTAGGATGTATTTCTTCATCCATAGAGTTGTCAGGAAGTGAAACAATCTGGAGAGTGGTGTAGTGGAGGCAGGATCCATACAAAGCTTTAAGAAGAGGTATGATAAAGCTCATGGAGCAGGGAGAGAGTGGACCTACTAGCGACAAGTGAAAAGGCGGGGTCAGGAGCTATGAATCGACCCCTGCAACCACAAATAGGTGAGTACATATACACACAGACACGCGCGCGCGCGCTCTTCATTCGGATAATGCAAGCAAAAATGTGTCGAGTCATAGCTCCTCTCTCTCTCCTCTCTCTTCTCCCCTCTTCTCATCTCCCTCTCTCTCTCTCCTCTCTCTCTCTCTCTCTCTCTCTCTCTCTCTCTCTCTCTCTACCTCTCTCTCTCTCTCTCTCTCTCTCTCTCTCTCTCTCTCTCTCTCTCCTCTCTCTCTCTCTCTCTCTACTTCTCTCTCTCTCTCTCTCTCTCTCTCTCTCTCTCTCTCTCTCTCTCTCTCTCTCTCTCTCTTCTCTCTCGCTCTCTCTCTCTCTCTCTCTCTCTCTCTTACTCTCCTCCTCCTCCTCCTCCTGTTCCTCCCTCCTCCTTCTTATTAGCATACTCTAGCCCCCTCCTTCCCCACCTCCACCATGACTGAGTTCATGTACCTTCCCCACCTTCTTCCTCCACACCCTTCCAAGCACTCCACTTTCCCCACCCTCCTCTTGTTCCTCTTCCTCCACAACCCTCCCATGCACCCCCACTCCCCATTTCTCCTCCACCTCCACATTCCTTCGAAGCATTCCCACTCCCCTACCTTCCTACCCTCATCCTCCACTCTCTCTCTCTCTCTCTCTCTCTCTCTCTCTCTCTCTCTCTCTCTCTCTCTCTCTCTCTCTCTCTCTCTCTCTCTCTCTCTCTCTCTCTCTCTCTTTTCACAGGGTTTGACAATGTTAGGTTAAGGATTCCTAACTTTATTGGCAAGCTAAGAGCTGTTACCTACATCAGCTCATTTGAAAGCATTTTTATTGTTATGAGACATACAAATAGGGAACAGGATGAAGTTGGAGTCATCTGTGGGCCAGCATTTTCATTTATCAACTGACTTTATCTCGTTGACATCATTATGCTGTACGAATGTGTTCCATACTCGAGTCATCCTGGGTATGTATGATCTCTCTCTCTCTCTCTCTCTCTCTCTCTCTCTTCTCTCTCTCTCCTCATCTCTCTCTCTCTCTCTCTCTCTCTCTCTCTTCTCTCTCCTCTCTCTCTCTCTCTCTCTCCTCTCCTCCCAATCTCCTATCTTCCCCCTCCTTCCCCACCACCTGTCCCAAAACCCCAGCAGTTCAGATAAGGCATTATCTACTTTTGTTTCCCAGGCTTGGTACTGCACGCACATACGCCCCTCGCGTGCATCGCAGACGCAACATTACGCCGGCCTGATTGCGGTGACAGGCGTTAAAATATGTCTGGTCCCCCGTGGATGGGCGAATTCTCGCCCGTGGCGACCATATGGCAATACCCTGGCGATCAGTGGTGGTGGTGGTGACTTTTCCAGAACCAAGGTGGCGCAGCCAGCTAGGACAGCCGGTCAGCCAGCTAAGACAGCCGGTCAGCCAGCTAGGACAGCCGGTGAGCCAGCTAGGACAGCCGGTGAGCCAGCTAGGACAGCCGGTGAGCCAGCTAGGACAGCCGGTCAGCCAGCTAGGACAGCCGGTCAGAAAGCTAGGACAGCCAGTCAGCCAGCTAGGACAGCCAGTCAGCCAGCTAGGACAGCCAGTCAGTCAGCCAGCTAGGACAGCCGGTCAGACAGCTAGGACAGCCAGTCAGCCAGCTAGGACAGCCAGTCAGCCAGCTAGGACAGCCAGTCAGTCAGCCAGGACAGCCAGTCAGCCATTTACGGCAGCCAGTCAGTCACCTAGAACAGCCAGTCAGCCAGCCAGGACAGCCAGTCAGCTTGCTAGGACAGCCATCTAGGGCAACCAGTCAGCCAGCCAGGACAGCCAGTCAACATACCTGGAGATTGTTTCGGGAAGTCAACGCCCCCGCGGCCCGGCCCTCGACCAGGACTCATGGAGGTTCAGGGCCCGATCAACCAGGTTGATACTGCTGGCCGCACGCAATCCGACGTACGAAACACCGCCCGGCTGATCGGGCACTAACTTTAGGTATCTGTCTAGTTCCTTGTTGAAGACAGCCAAGGGGTCTATTGGGAATTCTCATTATATATGATGAGAGGTTGTTGAACAGTCTTGGGCCCCAAACACTTATTGTGTTTTCATTTAGTACACTTATGGCACCCCTGCTTTTCACTGGGGGTATGCTGCACTACCTACCGAGTCTTTTGGTTTCGTAGGGAGTGATTTCTGTGCGTAAATTTGGGACCAGTATCTCTAGGATTTCTCAGGTGTCAATTATGATATATTTTTCTCGCCTTCATTCCATGAAATACAGATCAAGGGACTTCAAACGTTTCCAGTAATTAAGGTGTTTGACTGAGCTAATACGTGCAGGGAAGGTCCTCTGTACATTCTCTAGATCTGCAGTTTTACCTGCCTTGATGGGGCTGCTAGTGTACAGTAGTATTCCAGCCTAGAGAGATCAAGTGACTTAAAGAGGATCATCAATGACATAGCATCCCTTGTTTTGAAAGTTCTCATTATCTATATTATCATTTTCCTTGTAGATGTGATAATGACACTGTCGCGACTATTGAAGGTGAGATCTTCTGATATTATCACTCCCAAGTCCTTCATGTTAGTTTTTCACTCATTGTGTGGTTAGAGTTTGTTTTATACTCCCGTTCTAGCTATTGTTTTCTTAAGTTTTCCATAAAAGAAGAACTGAAATTTGTTCTCATCGAACATAATATAGTTTACCGAGCACCACTGGAAAACTTGGTGCATAGATCTGCTTGCAGATTTACCGTGTCCAGTAGATGACACTATCAAGCAGATTATAGTATCATCCGCAAGAGAAGACTCGGTGCTATGGTTTACATCTCCGTCTATGTCAAATATGAGGATGCGGAAAAGGATGGGGGCTAACATTGTACCTTGTGGAATAGAGCTTTTCACTGTGGCAGCCTCCAACTTTGTTTACCATTACTTTATGTGTTCTGCTGGTTATAAAGTTAAAGATCCATCTGCTCATTTATCACACATTTTGTGCGCTGTTACACCATGATTGCACATATCAAAGGCTTTTGTAAAGTCTGTGTGTACTACATCTGCATTGTGTTTATCCAAGACCATGTCACAGTAGTCCAGTAGTTGCAAGAGGCAGGAGCGACCTGCTCTAAACGCATGTTGCCTTGCGTTGTGTAGTTGTTGGGAATCCAGTTGGTTGACGATCATACTGCTATGAACCCTTTCAAGTTTTTTTTTTTTTATAATGTGGGACATTAGTGCTATCGGTCTAAAATTCTTTGCTACTGCTTTGCTGCCGCCTTTATGAAGCGGCAGCATACTTAAGGCACGCGAAAGGGGTTTCTTGCAGTTCTTGATAAACACGGAGTTTCACGAGTCTGAGCCTGGGGCAGAGTGCACGAGTATGTTGTCAATGGATTTTTCAAAGTCCAGCGGAGTTAGGGTTATGTCAGAAATATGGCATATATTAACAAGGTTTTGAGACTCCTTTATGAAAAATTAATTCGAACTGTCGATCTTTAGTCTGATTAATGGCTCACTAAACAGATCTTCTCTTCTTTTTTCCTTGGGGAATGTGCCTTGAGCATACTTCAAATGCCAAGACGCTAGTTTGGACCCATGTTATTTACGATATCTTCCAAGGATGTTTCATTAAGGATATGATTTATTTGATCCCAGTTGATGTTCTTGTTCAAGTTGAATTTCGTAAAGACACTCTCGTAACTATGCACTTTGCTAGTCGGGACCCCTGTGAATACAAGTCCGAATTTCACTCTGATTGTGATCTGAATTAACTGTCTTTGATACTGTTATATTTCATACCAGGTCATCATTATTCGTGAAAATAAGGTCAGGTGTGTTTTCTAGTCTTGTTGGCTCCACTATTTGCTGACTTGCGGAGAATTTATTACAGATGTTCAACAGTTCATGTGTGTGTGACTTCATCTGAGCTGCCTCTAGGGATTATCTCCGCTGTTACATTATTTGATACAGTCTTCCATTTTGTATGTCTTAAACTGAAATCACTAAGCAGTAAGATATTTGAAGTTGGGGTCAATATTCAATAACTGTTCCTTGAATTGTTGGCAAGTTGCATCTGGTGGTTTATATACAATCACAATGACAGCCAGTTTGCACAGCCAGTCAGCCAGCTGATAGATAAACAAAGAGATAAGGATGAAAATATACAGACATGTAAACAATACACGTGTTGAACGACCAATAACAAAGTAATTAGCTATTAAGAAATAAATCTAGCCATTCATTCCCCTCCTTCCACACTCGAGATGGAGAGAAGTTGAGGCACCGCAGTTGAAGGTGCACATAAGAGTTGAAAGTCAATTTAATGCTGCTCTGCATGACCCTTGTCTGTCTGATGAGTCAAGACAGAGAGATAGATAGATAGATAGAAGAGAGAGAGAGAGAGAGAGAGAGAGAGAGAAAAGAGGGGAGGAGAGGGGAGATGAGAAGAGAGGAGAGAGAGGGGGAGGAGAAAAGAGAAAAGAGAGAGACAGCAATAAAAATATGAATATATCGATATTCCAAGTGCTAGAAGAATTTTCATAAGTGAAAACCAGTGTCAAGGGAACAACAAGGCATTAATTCTACAACAAGTGAGAAAACATTTTCTAGATTAAAATTTAAATCTTATACAACATAATTTCAGCAAAATATCCTGGATATATATTATATATATTATAATTATATAATATAATATATATATATATATATTATATATATATATATATAATGGGATCAGGCACCCTTCCCCGTGCGACTGGGAGGTTATAGGGGGTGCACAAAGCAACGCATGTTGCTTTACCTGCTTTTCTGTCTTCGTGGTTTTGGCTTCCAGTGGCATTAGTCAAGAAGATTGTTCCCGAACGCTTGAGAGACATAGTAGGAGCTCAAAAACCCAGGTTTATGAAGCAAGCGATGCGGTGGGACACCTTGTAGAACTCCTCCAGTAGACCAGCTCCTCCCAAACAGCCAAACAGTCCCAAATGGGACAAACCGATCATGGAAAAAAATCGCCAACACAATGCTCTCCAATGCTTCAGGAAAGGACAAAGCTCGTCTCCTGGCAGTGAAGGCACCACACTTTAGGAGATTTCCTGTTAGCTGTTCCCAATTCCTCCTTGGGCACTCGACTAGAAACCCCCAGGCCATTCGGAATGATGTTGCTCTTGCCCCAGCCGCCCCCATTTCCCCACGGGAAAATGGTGTATTTGCGGCAGGGCGACAGCTGATCAATTCGGACTTCATGGTCTCGTGTTTTCACACAGCAGAAGGGAAGTATGCCAGACATGAGGAGGTCAATGACATCATAAAGAGAAGCCTCGCCACAGCCGTTGCCCAGCCAACGGGAACCCAAGTACAGAGGTTTGACGGAAGTCAAAAGCATCCTGATGGGGGCCCCTATGTACCTTGGAAGGATGGAAAGCAGATTGCCGTGGGACTACACCTGTGCCGCCACATTTGGCAGACACCTACTTGCCATACTCGTAGTGGAAGGGGGGGTGGAGCTGCCAGCCACAGGGAGACCCAGAAGATCGAAAAATGAAGACCTTTCCCCCTTGCTATAACTTCATTCCAATAGGGTCGGAGACCCTTGGAGCATGGGGCAAATGTTTCTCTAAGTTCCTCAAAGTGTGGGTGAAAAGCTCATCATAGAAAAACCCAAAGGGCCACAGGGCGACCAGCTTCCTCTTCAGAGACTCAGTGTTGCGACCCCGAGAGGAAATGCCTGCAGCATTCTGGGCACGCAGCCCACGCGGGGCGGGGAGCTGGACGAAGTATTCGGGGTGGAGCTCTGAGTTACTTGTTGTTTTACTTTTGTTGTTTTTGTGAATGTTTGGCCAATGCATTTTGTCTTTAAATAAAACATACTTGAATTTTTAGGGGTGTGGTTTTGGAGGGAAATTCTAAACGCTTTTGGGAGCCTTGAGTTTTTCCTGAAGCAAGTTTATTTCTTTTCTCTGAGGATGGGGTCCCTATTACAGTTTAGAGGGGTAAACCCCCCTATTTTTTATATAATTAATTTTATATATATATATAATATTATATATAATTAATATTTTTAATTATATAATTATAATATGCAATAAGATCACAGTAAAGGTGATTAAATATGCCCAAAACAACCCCTCTGAAAGAATAGAGAAATTCCAAGCGCTTTCGTGACTACTCACATTATCAAGGAATATGAAGTAAAGCATCCAGGAAGGCTATATAAGGGTCCGCCAGCCTCCTATCAAGATCCCACAACGGTTAAAAACGTGACGCCGGCGACCCAACTGGATAGGTCCCTTGCACAACTCACCCCCAAGCTATTTACCCAGAAATTTTAAAATTTTTATTTGTCCAGTGTATATTAAATTCTTCCAAATTCTATTAATTATAAATGGATCTAATTTATATAAAACCCAAAAGGGAAAAAAATTTATATTTTTGTCAAAACTGCTTTTTATGAAACAAGATTAATTATATTCCTGTGACCATTGGACTTGCTTTGATACTACTTCTAACTTTTAAAATCAATTGGATGGTTAAATTCTCTTACCTTTAGAATAAATAGAGCATTGGGAATCTTGTCAGTTTAATGCTTATTTTTGTTGTTTTATCTTAGTTCGAGATTTTTTCCAGTTTTGACCCTTTTTAAAAAATTTATCGCAATTATTTTTACAAGGAATTTATAGACACATCCTTCAGCATTCTGGGGATTTTTATCAAAGATTTTTTACTGTTTTCAAGTTTTTGAATTAACTTTTATATTAAATTTTTAAAAGAGAAGCATGGTATAACCTTGGTAATAAATACGACAAGTTGGTTTGAAGACACGTAAGCAAAACCTATAACATATTTTTTAGAAAACGTTTCGTCCCGGAACTTGATCCTTCTAAATACAGAGGTAGAAGCATTATATATATACTCCCATTTTGGCGAGTTGCCACGAATACTCGCCCGGGGACTTGCTATGAGTAACATCAACGTTTCCCCCATTTAAAAACATTTCCCCTATAAAGACCTCACTACTAACGCAGCCCACACCTTCTAACTTTTTACACAGGCGTCTTCACTATCCCCTGTGGGTTTCTGTCCCAAGAAATATTTTAGGCGAGACAGCAGAGATCCTTGCAGTCGCCTACTGTGAGCATCGAATGCCTCTAAAAGGAGATGTAAGGTACGCCTGTTGTCCTTTAAAAGAGACTCCACGGGGCATTTGATGAATGGAACGAGGCCACAAATCGTTTTCACCGAAACCCGACCTCAGACGCCGCGGTGCCTGAAGCCTCTAATTCACCGTCACCGACATATAGAACGCAAAACGAAACTACAAAATTTCAAAAACATTGGCAAACTGAACTTAGCAGCACCAACCCAACAACACAGGAGTCACGTGATTTCATCGTCTACCCTCGCCTCGCATGGGCAAGTAGGCCTTCTACAGTGTTCCTCCATTCTTATGTTCTTATGACATTCCTCATGTCACGTGCGTCACATCTCACTCTCCGCCTATATATATAATGTCTTTCTACCTCTGTATGTTAGAAGTGATCAAGGTTCCAGGACCGAAACGTTTTCTAATAAATATGTTATAGTGTTTGCTTACGTGTCTTTCTAAACCAAGAGAAAGCATATCAACCAAGTTTTCATGGTAAGGGAGAACCAACATATTTTTAGTTGAATAAGGCTGGTTGTCCCTTTTTGGATTGTAAAAAGTGTTTCTAGCAACTTTAAAAGATTTATCAATTACATTTCTTGGGTATTTTAAATCATTACCTATTTCCCTAATAATACACTGGACAAATAATAATTTTTAAATTTCCTTGGGTAGAATAGCTTGGGGGTGAGTTGTGCAAGTTGTCCAAGTTGGGTCGGCGCGCGTCACGTGTTTAACCGTTGTGGGATCTGATAGTGAGGTGCTGGCCGGACCCCTTATATAGCTTCCTTGGATGCTTTACTTTCATAGTTCCTTGATAATGTGAGTAGTCACAAAAGCGCTTGGAATTTCTCTATTCTTTCAGAGTGTTTGTT